>ML315115.1:0-79199 GCA_005239505.1 Nicotiana paniculata
GGAGATGTGTAGAAATTTCTAACCAATTGCAGAGTTAACCAAACATTGAATCCTTCCTCTTGAGTAAGACCATCATCTCATTACGAACCAATAAGGGTAACTGTGCTTTAATGTATTTCACATAATCTTATCGCACCGATCCCTGATGCAATAATCTCGTCTCACCCGGTATGAACGGCTCAGTCAACAAATCACTCCCATACATGACCATCAGCCTCACACGATGCAATAATGCGCCAATAGGCCACAACTCGAACATGATACATAAGGAAATGACTCAGGAAGGGACTACTCTACTCACGCAACTAATATGAGCTTTCCTCAGAAAATAGGGAGTAAAACACAATAAAAATAATTATAGGAACCTCAACATCCCACTGATGCGGCATGCAACCTGATTCGAATAACATACCCGTAGCGGCGTGCCACCCGATCCCATCATAAAATTCATATAAGGAGATACACACCAAGATGTATTTCTCATTATTACAAATTATTGAATATCGGTCACAAGCACACTAAGTGCATAATACCATCTTGAGGAGACTGATAGAGACATATGCTATAAAACTTAAGCACAACTGAGGTGCGATATATATATATATATATATATATATATATATATATATCTTAAGAGCTCTCCTGCTCACATAACATCATTACTACGTAGAAACTCAAATCATAGAAAATTTATCAAGCCATCACAACTCCCAAGCCGATTCTTCTCGCACCGAACTAGGCTATATACACCCCTTTTTTCATAACACCCAAGAGCAACCGTCATAGCCAGGACAAACAGCCCACAATCCACAACCAACTTAACTGAACGCCTTCTATGCATAAATTCTCAAATAAGCAATGTTGCACTTCCTTATACTTGGTCTAAATATTCAATCAATCGGGTGACTACATGTACTTATATAACCTTCACGTGGCTAAAACCCTTAAACACCGCATTCATAGCCTTCAAATTCATTAGGACCGCTATCAAGAGTCACCCACTCTGATTGGCCCCGAAGACAATTAGCTCCAAGGCTCTTCTAGCACATGCACACCTTCTCAATGAAGCATGTGACTGAGTCACTACCCTTACAACTCGCCTATGCCTTAAGCATAAATTCTGAATCTCCCAAAACCTAACCCTGGTCCAATAGGACCAACTTTTGCACATATTTATCAAATACCATTCTCAATTACAATTTTATTCTTTAGCTATAATAAAATGCCAATATGTCGACCATCCGCAACCCTCGTGAGAAGATAATCCTGCGGCCTAATTGCAGGCGGTAGGACTCCCCCACTTAACCCAAAGCTACTTCTTGCACCACTTTAGACCCTGCTGAGATCCTTTCTCCTTTGTTAACATGATTTTGCTCAACCAATCCACCCAATTCTTCCGAATAACCCTGTTAGCACTCCCTAAATACTCAAATTCTCTAGCATCATTCACACATTCTGCCTCTTACTGAATAGCCACTAGAATTCCTCACAGAGACTGTCCAACCACACAACCGCTAACCTACTCAGAGAAGATAACCCACCTGTGGAAATCACCAACTGACACCTTCCAATGATGCCGTACTGCACACCCTCTACAACATCAATATCCCATCCTAAGCCTGCTCTCATTCACCAACTTTACCAGTCCATCCGCTTCTGATGGACATCTAGTAAATGTGATACAACATCTTCAAATTCACCTCCACATTGTGTTCTTCTTCATTCCTAACAACTCTTCCATGTGTCTAACCTTCCGCCGAAATAACCCATATTTCAACTTAAGCTTGTGGACCCAATCACCATCCACGAAAACTCTCTAACTTTCCCTCAAGATAGGCAGCTGTCTTACCAGTAAACCCCTGTGCTACGTTGCCACTCTCCCTCTTGTTAAACTCATTCCTTTTAAAAACTACCTGACTTCCGTTCCTTACACCTGGCCTTTTAGGAAGGGAAACCCCGCCTAACACTTTTCACATATCTTCCTTCATCGTATGCTGCCCAATTGTTGCCTCAATTCAACATCATTCTCTATAGTTCTTAATCCAGCAGTTCGCCACGACTTCAAACTCTCCGAGATCATCTATATCGAGTTTCCTTCATATCAACACTTATCCAGTACTGAACCATCGCGCCTCACGGTCTTTGACAACCGCTTCTTCAATACTTCTTCACATTACTCTAACCCCATTCAACGGAAGAAACCATAGCACCGGCAAACATAACACATTCCATTCAATCAATGACGACGATATCACATCACAGGTGAATATTCCATATCACTTGAAAACACCAAGTCTTACTACTTTATCAATCCAAAACCTGACCATTTGTAGTTAAATTACCTTTTCTCCGCCGAGTTAAAATGCTGAAATCTCAAAATCACACTCTGAGAAGACCTCCCTTCAAGTCATTCATTGCCTCTACATATGGGCAAGAATCCTACCATCACACCCACCTCGCGCGATAACCAATCGTAAGCATCATCACTACCTGAGCATAGACTCAAGGCTCTCAGCAACACAGCTAGTGAGCTGAAATAACATATTATCCTTCTGCAAGGCAACAACAACAGCCCCAACTAATACGCATGGAAAACATCACGCACCCTATCCGTAGCACCATTTCAATTCCTCAAATTTCTGATTCATAGCAAGCGCTTCGTGACGCGTAATATTGAGTAGGAAGAAACATAGGCATAAGCCTTAAGGGGAATCAAATCGCACGATGAGGAATCAAGAAGGGATGTACTCCTAATAGCCTTGTAGCCTCTCGAAGATAAGTACATACGTCTCTGTACCGATCCGCAAGACTCTACTAGAATTTCTCATGACTCGTGAGACCTAAAGGAACCTAGTGCTCTGATACCATGTTGTCACGGCCCAAAATTCATAAGGTCATGCTGGCGCCGGACACCACGGTCAGGCAAGACAATCATTAAATGGTTAACTTAAATTTCCTGTTTTAGCATTTTGAAATCATTACCTTTAACTTAACACGCAATACCTAAATAAAATTCATTAAGTATAAATAACAATCCAATATTCCATTTGGTAAAATACATCCCAAATACATCCAAGAACCCGGTGATACAAGTACATGAGACATTTCTAAGAATTTTATAAATTCTACAAAACCTATCTGAAATACAAATTGGCCAAGGAATAAAAATGAGAATACAATACATAGAGGAAAACTCTGCCGACTGCGGGTCATCTCCGAATTATGCAGCTCGTCTAAGTCTCCAAATCAGCCATATAGCTATGAAGGTACATGTGCAACAAAATGCAAGCAAGTGTAGCATGTGTACGAAAATAACGTGTACTCAGTAAGTATCTTGCCTAACCTCGAAGAAGTAGTGAAGGGAGGTCGACTTGACACTCACTAAGGTCCAACAAAATAATTTAACACGATATGATATCAATAATAAGCATACGAGGATGATAAAAATAGTAAACATTAAAGATAATTGTAATTCAAATAAATATTGGAAGTAAATAAATAATTACTACTTCATTTCCCCCAAATATCTTGTCACTTCAAAATCCATGAAACCATTAACAATTTAACATGCGCATACGGGATAAGGACAACCGGCCTAAGCCATCATATTAATCATATATGTGCACTGTCGAGGGTCGAACGGCCCGAACCATAATTTCATCTTTCAATCTCGTCGTGGCGTACGGCTTGCTCCTGTGAGAGCGGGAGAAATAACACTCCGCTCGCGGAATGTAAATTGTGAACCGGTCACATGCAGTCATGCACAATTAAACAGTCCACCCCGACTACATCGGCAAAGCAAATACTCAAGTAAATGACAAATTTCTCTTTTAAAGGTCGCAAAAGTAGTATTTAAATCTTTTCCAGAAATCCATTTTCTTTTTACCAAGTTCAGTAAGGTTTAAACACTTTATTTTCATCAATAAGATTACAAATACGGAAATTAAAACATGCTTTTGGGGTCCTAGGCTACACGGATATAAACATGATAGTAGCTACGCACGGACCCTCGTCACTTCGTGCGTACATAGCGCTCACCTAGGAGGAAAATTCCACCTCACAAGGTTAGGAAGGATTACCCGGCTCCGAAATTCCATAACCGGCTTCCAGGCCCTTCCGATGACTCAAATTGTTGCACAACGCTCTGAAACTAGCCAAATAATGGCAAACTTATGAAAATATACTCTAATACTTGTTAACAATTCAAATTATATAAATTCCAAACTCCACTCGAAAAGTTGACAAATTTTCCCTCTGGCCCACATGCCCGGATTCCGAAACTTTTCGAAGATAATGATTACCCATGACTTTACTAGCTCAAATATATTATTTACTTTTATTTTCATGCTCAATTTCGTGGTCAAAATCCAAAATACCAATCTCTAGGTCTTCTACCAAAAACCCACAATTTTGACTAATTTCCAATTTTTAATCCATATGTACACATGTATTTAACTCAAAATTTTGAAGAAAACACTTACCACATTACACATGGTGAAAATTGCCTCAAAAATCGCTTCAATCCGAGCTCCATAGCTCCAAATATGCTAATAATGGCCGAAACCTCGATATATAACTTCTGCCCAGGTATTTACACATTGTGATCGTGGAAAATGCTTCGCGATCGCGAAAAACAAAAATTTCCAGCCCAAAATTTGCTATTCGCGATCGCGAAGAACAAATGCCCAGCTCTCCCGGACAGCCTCTAGTATAATGATCATAACTTCTTTCATTGAACTCCAAAGGACAAATGGTGTAAGGTTCTGAAAATGATACTCCAAGATAACTTTGATGTTTTGGTCATCTCCCAATTCTTGATTGGTTTCGAGATATAAGCTGCCAATGTTAGCCCTGTGCAACACAAATTTCTTTTTTATCTTCATGGACACCCTGTAGTGTAACAGCCATATCGCATTGTACACAAATCCAAATTCTAAACGATTTACTTTTCTCGAAACTACACACAGAGGGCTACAACTTTCCCTGTTACACCATCTCCAAATTCTTTATAGTTTGTGAGATATGAGCCTCGGAAGTTGAGTCAGTGCAGCTGAACATTTCCTCTACACGATCGTTCCGCGATCGTGATTCACTGGCCATTTTCTCTCATTTTACTCATCGCGATCGCGACCAGTTCCCTACGATCGCGTAGCACACTGCTGTAGCCAAAAACCAGCAGTTATAAATGGCCTAGAAATGGTTTTAAACCACCCCGAAACTCACTCGAGCCCCTCGGGACCCCGTCCGAACGTGCCAACAAGTCTGAAAATGTATCACGGACTTAGTCGAGGCCTCAAATCACATCAAACAACGTCGAAATCATGAATCCCACCCCAGTTAAAGCTTTATGAACTTTGAAATTTCAAACTTTCATATTTGATGCCGAAACCTATCAAATTACGTCCGATTGAACCCAAATTTTGCACACAAGTCATATTCAACATTACAGACCTGGTCTAACTCCTAGAATTGCATTCCGACCCCAATATCAAAATTTTCACTTCCGGTCAGATTTCTCAAAAACCATCAAATTTCTATTTTTAGCCAAATGACTTCAAAATGACCTACGGACATTCGAATTCACTTCCGGTTGTGCTCCCAACTCCAGAATCACCATACGAAACTATTCTTAGGCTCGGATTCCCAAACAGACATCAATCTCACTGAAATGCCTTCCAACCCAATGTTTTGAAATTCTTTTAAAATGATATCTTCCATAATAAGCGCTAAAATGCTCCCGGGTTATCCGACTCCCGTTCCAAACATAAGGCCAAGTCTGAAATCATCAAACGAACCTGCTTGAACCTTCAAATCCTGATTCGGAGGTTGTTTACTCAAAATTCCAATCTTAGTCGATTCTTCCAACTTAAGGCTTCCAAAATGAGAATTTTCTTTCCAGATCCACCTGAACTTCCCGAATGCAAACTCTGACAATGCATACAAGTCATAATACCTAAAATGTAGCTGCTCATGGCCCCAAAACGCTGAACGGTGCACTAGATCTCAAAATGACCGGTCGGGTCGTTACAATTTGGCTAGAACCGAGATTTATGTTGGAGTGTTCCAAGACGTGTGGCATTTCTACATTGTCATGGATTCTACATATCAGTATCAAGAAAGTGAAGGTAATGGCTTTAGATTCGCAGGAAGTTCTTTGGGGTATGTATTTTGAATGTGGTACTTTTGGCGATATTTGAGAGAGTATTTAGCGGTTTTCGAGCCTTAGACGGTATGGTTTTATGCTTGGGTCTCTTGTGGTGAGTCTCGGTTGAGAATTATGGTATTATGGTAAAAGGAAGTACCAATTCGCAGGTAAGTCAGAAAGAACTTTGATAAATAAGACAGCTTTGTAGTAGGTCAGATCGGCATGGTAAATGATATGACTAGTTCTTTGGGTGTTTAAGAGGCAATGAGTTTGTACAGGTATTTCCTAGCAATGCTCTTGGGTTTTGGTGACCTGCAAAGCTTGGTGGAGTTAGAAGGATTCAGCCATTTCGGTTTGGTATTGTACAAATGGGATTCGGATAGTTCCTGATGGTTTTTCCTATGGTTAGAGGTGTGTAGTTTATACGGGCGTGAGGAGAAGGTGATGTGTAATGATTTTTCTTCTAAATGGGATCAAATGGAATGTTCTTGGCTAGTTGGGTACGCAGTTGCTTGTGGCTCGGAGGGGAGTATGAAGGTCTCATATTCAACATAGGATGGCATGTCGTATGCGGTATGTTGTGTAGAGTTGAGATTTGCATATGTGAGGTCACGGTTCAACTCTGGGAGGAAGGTCAAAAAATTCGTAGGCAGCATTAGCCGTTTCAGATGACTAGGTAGATAATATCACCAATTGGGTGGCTTGATGAGGGTATACATTTCAGAAAGGTCAATATGTGGAGTTAAGGGTGCTTCCCCGGTATTGCGACGCTCTTTTGTTGGATCGACTGCTGATATTCAAGGGTGCTTGGTAACACGGAAGAATTATAGGGGTATCCCTCGTGGAATGATTGAGTAGTAGGGATGTGTTATGTATTCGAGCGGTGGAGTTGAGATAAGATATAGTAATTGGTGCGATTCATGACTTCGAGATGTTAGTATGTACCATGGTTCAGTCATTGTGAACTTTCAGTGAGTTATCTATCTATGTGGGTGACCAGAGTTGATTTAGGGTTATTGGTAGGCCAATATGAGTGTGTTTTCTGCACCGGGTCGGAATTGTTGACTCCGAATTTCTGTTGTTGAGGGATGTACCATTTGATTGTCATTGAGTTTATTCGTATTCTAGAGTGATGTATGAGTTACCCATCGGTGTTGCGAAGAGTTGTTATCGTTGGATATAGGCACATATGGTGCGGCTCTAATTGGGATTTATAGCTAGATTTGAGTAAGGTAGGTAATTGGGTATTGCGGGATTGAGACATATTGGTTATGTTCTTTCTGGATTCGTGTGGCATGGTATCGTCTGATTTCCCCGTGGTTATGACAATGCACTTGGAGTACTTGATGTCGAATTACGCATGGTTATTCGATTTTGAGAAAGGTGGATTGAAGTATTTCATGTGGACCGACGTTTGGATGGGATAACGCGTTGTAGCGGAATTAGGTGGAGGTATGATCCTTGGTGTCAGATGCGTGTGTACTGATTTTACGATATGTGCCAGGATTTTAGCATGGGGATGTGATGGTAATTGTTAATGGCAGGATAGCCCTCCCGTATGAATCTTTTCTATGATTTGGGTCGTGAGATGTTGCTATTTGGTGCACACGTTGCACAAGTTATGGGTTGGATTGTATTGATGTGTCATGTTACTAGAGTGTTTGTTGTAGATGAGACGAGGTCGTCGGACCTAGAATGGGTACTTACGGATCTAGTTGCAGTATATTTGTGAGGATATTGATGCTGCCCGGATGAATGGTTGCTAGCTCCTACGTGTTTCTTCCATCATCGGCAGTATATGACAGAGTAGAGCGAGACATTGCTTGATAAAAGGTTATGTATCGGTATTGGGTTATTTTGAGCAGCTATTGTGATTAGGGGTTATCACCATGAGTGTTGAGTCATGCGATAAATTATGTGATTGCATCTTGGGTTACGGGTATGGCTTGATACAGCGCGTTCAGACTTATTCAGTTTATAGTTATGGAATTTTAATCTTGCAAAGTGTTTCAGAAGTGGGAATTTGGTTCTAAGGTTTATGGGTCAGGTCCAATTGTGAAATTTCAGTTATGTGTGTTATCGGACCTATATGGGATAGGGTGACGTGGGATCACCCCGAGGGTATGTGTATGGTAGGATTGTACGGCAATTTGATGGATTCTGAAATAACACTGGACACGTTCAAGGAAGAACATACATTTAAGTGGGGGAGGATGTAACGACTCGACCGGTCGTTCCGGGAGTAATAGCCATGTTTCCCCGGTTTCTTCTTCATTATATGTGGTTCAGCTTCATTATGTTGTGTTAGATTGGTCGACTCGGGTTCGGAGCAACGTTTTGAGAGAAATGAGGCACTTAGTCTCTTAACTTGGTTCAATAGTTGGAAAAGTCAACCGGAAGTTTATTTATTGGTAAACGACATCGGAATGTAGATTTTATTGCTCGAATAGCTTCGTTAGGTGATTTGGGACTTAAAAGTGTGTTCGAAATGTGGTTTTGATGTCCGATGTAGAGTTAGGATTGAATTGGCGAAAGTTAGTTTTTGGCGATTTCCGGTCGGCAATGGAAAATAGGCTATAGGGGTCGGAATGGAATTGCGGAAGTTACAACAGGTTCGTAGTGTCATTTTGGACGTGTGTCAAAATTTTCAGGATAATCAGACATGTTTTGGGTAGTTTCAGCATCGTAGATGACGTTAAGAAGTTTTAGGATTCTTAGGCTTGAATCATGAGTTGAAATGGTGTTTCGGTGTCATTTTGGGTGTTCCGAGGGTTCGACTAAGTCCGGGTGATCATTTATGACTTGTTGGTACTTTTGGTTGAAGCCCCTAGGGGCTCAGAGTGTTTTTGGATAGTCATAGGAAGGTTGAAGTTGGGAATTTGCCGCAGAAAAACTGCTGGATGGAATGTTTCTTGTGTGGCCGCACCTGCGGAAGGGTGGCCGCAGGTGCGGAGAGGCATGTGCATGTGCGATTTTGGCAGGTTGAAGGAGGTCGTAGGTGCAGGGCTTGGGTCGCACCTGCGGAGTCGCAAGTGCAATGAAAAAGTCGCAGGTGCGAAAAATGGTACTTTAAGTTGGATGCGCAGGTCCGCACCTAGGAGCGCAGGTGCGGCTCCGCAGGTGCGAGCAATTAGTCGCAGGTGCGGAAATACCTGGGCAGATCATATAAAAAGGGTCCATAGAGAATTTTGTTCTTTGTTTCACCATTTTCATGCGGGTTTGAAGCTTTGGAGAGGGTTTTGAAGGGAGAAATCAAGAGGAATTTGTTTAGGTAAGATATTTGAACCTAAAACTCGTTTCTAAGTGATTTTTTGACTGAAATAGGGTGATATTAAGGAAAAAATCAGTGTGTAAATTCGGGGTTAGGGCTTGGATAAGTGGAGACTTTAATTGAGTAATTGAGGGGTCATTTGTGGTTGGATTTCGATGCATTTTATATGTATAGACTCGGGAAAGAATGAGGATTTTTGTGATGTAAATTTTATCGAATTCCGAGACGTGGGCCGGGGGGTTAGCTTTGGCCAATTTCGGGATTATTGGGTAATTTTGATAAATTTCGAATGGGTTTCGTTCCTTGGCATATAATAATGATATGAATCTTATTTTTGGTAGATTCGGAGCATTCGGAGGCCGAGTCTAGAGGCAAGGGCACTGTGGGCTAGGATTTTAGCCGGTTTTGAGGTAAGTAATGACCGTAAATCTTGTCCTGAGGGTATGAAACCCCGGACATCGCATTTTCTCACTATATTGGAGTGGCGCACATGCCGGGTGACGAGTGTGTGGCGTGCACTGATTACGGATTTGGACTTGGTCCTTCCCTTGGAACCTATTGAGTTGCGTATTTACTTTTAAATTATATGTTAAATCGTGTTTTAAGACTATTGTTATACTTGGCTGTAAGCCATGTTTGGGGCCTTGTGTCGACTTGTTTAGACCCATTGGGGGATTTTACTGCTATTTCCTCACTGTGTTGACTTATGATTTACACTCAGTCAAATTATGTTTAACTTATTTTAAAATCTCAGCCTTATTTACACTATTTTGAGATATAAAATGATATTTTGGGTCGAGTACCCCGTTTTACTGATAGCCCGAGTGGCTTTTGAGAGTTTCTGATTGAGTGAGCTCGAGGGCCTGATTGTGAGGATATGATATGCCACGAGGTGGCTTGATATTAGCGCTTGGCCAGAAAGGAGCCCCTCCGGAGTCTGTACACACCCCTAGTGAGTGCAGGTACCTACTGAGTGCGAGTGTCGAGTGATAAGTGATTGGGAGGTATGAGTGACTGTGAGGTTGCCCAAGGGGCTGATTATGAGTGACTGTGAGGTTTCCCGAGGGGCTGATTATAAGAGGTATCCCCGGGGGGCTGATTTTGAGTGATGTTACGCTAGAGGGGCAGTTTTTTATTCATGTTTTTTAGTGGTTACTTATGAATTATTTCATTTTTACACTAAACTTCTTGGACATTTTTCTGAAATTGTTGGAAATTACACTTTTCAAAAGGAGTTTTACTGACATTGGGTTTTTAAACATGATGATTTAATGTATACACTGTTGGAAAGAAAGACTGTGCTTATTGTGAAATGATGATTTGACTTTATGTGTTCCTTACTGCTCAAACCTGATTTATTTTGTTACTACTGAGTTGGCGTACTCACATTACTCCATGCACCTTCTGTGCAGATCCAGGTGCTAGGGCAGAGTGAGCTGTGTATCTGTTCCAGAAACTTCTCGGCGAGTTTGTGAGGTAGCTGCACGCTTCCGCAGCCCTGCTTTCTCTCCTGCTTACTATTATAGAGTTTATTTTCCAGAGTTGTATATTTTTTGTAGATGCACATGACTAGTGACTCCAAGATCTTGGGGCTGTATTTAATATTTGGTGTGGCTTTATCTATTTTAAAATGATTTGACGAAACCATTATGGATTATCATTTAATAATGATATAAATGAAATATTCTTTACGTTTGAGCGTTAGTTTGGCTGGCCTAGTTCCACGATAGGCGCCATCACGACTAGTTAGATTTGCGTTGTGACACGCTAAAAAGCCGATTTCAGTAAAAATAATTTGAAAATATTTTCCCAACCATTTCAACCGAAATTATGGAAGTTCATAGTGAAAGTGATAAAAATCATAAATAGCCTCTCGAGAAAAAATATGTATCATAAACCGCCCCTCGGGCATAACATCACTCATAATAACCCCCGGGGATACCTCACAATCACTCATAATCAGCCCCTCGGTCAACCTCATAGTCAGTCATGCCTCCCAATCACTCGTCACTCGGCATCGCACTCAGTACGTACCTGCACTCAGTGGGGGTGTACAGACTCCGGAGGGGCTCCTACAAGCCAAGCGCTATAACAAGCCATCTCGTGGCATCATCAATCAAGTCCTCGGTCTCACATAATCATAGATCAGTAAGAACATCAAGCCACCTCGTGGAATAAATCAATCAGGTCTTCGGCCTCACATAATCATGAATCAGTAATAACATCAAGCCACCTCTTGGCATAAATCAATCACGCCCTCAGCCTCACATAATCATCAATGAGTAACAAGATGTTTCGGCGCGCATCCCGATCCCATAATATCCTCAAAACACAAGAACTCGGCCTCACTCAATCAGAAACCTCTCAAGCCACTCGGCCTATCAATAAAACATGGTGCTCAGCCGAAATATCATTTTATGCATCAAAGTAGAGTAAATAAGACTGAGTTATGAAATCTGTAAAAAACATAGCATGACTGAGTACAAATTTTAGATTTAAACAATGAGGAAATAATAGTAAGATCCCCTAAGGGTCCAAACAACTTGGCACGAGGCCCAAATATGACATTCAGCCCAAAACGTATTAATACTTTCTAAAACACAAACTATCATATGGTTTTAAGTCAAATGCGCAACTTAATAGTTTCTACGGGACGGACCAAGTCACAATCCCCAATAGTACACGCCACACGCTTGTCATCCAACATGTGCGCCACTTCAAAATAGTGAAACGATGTGAAATCCGGGGTTTCATACTCTCAGGAAGAGTTTTATAATCATTACTTACATCAAGCTAGATGAAAATCTACTGCGCGATGCCTTTGCCTCTCGACTCGACCTCAAATTGCCCCGAATCTAGTAAAAATCAGATTCATATCATCAAAATATGCTAGAGGAACAAAGCCCACTCGAAAATAACCAATTTACATCAAAACTCCCGAAATTGGACAAACCGGACCCCCAGGCCCGCATCTCGAAATCCGATAAAAATGCAAAACTAAAATCCTTACACTCTCACGAGTTCATACATACAAAATACGTCCAAATCCGACAACAAACGGCCCCTCAAATCCTTAAATCAAAGTCTCCAGATTCCATGCCCTAATCCCCCAATTTTAAATTTCCCATAGATTTCATGTCTATTCAGTCAAATATCACCATAGAAATGAGTTTTAGGTTCAAAAACATTACCTCAAAGTGTTCCCCTTGAATCCCTTTTCAAAATCCTTCAAAAAGCTCTAAACTCGTCTTCAAAAAATGGTGGAATATAAGAAAATTCGCGAAGGGGACCTTATATACTTTCTGCCCAGCTAAACCGCATCTGCAGTCCATTCTTCGCACATGCAACCACCGCATCTATGGAAGTAATCCGCATCAGCGAAAATTTACTCACCCAGCTTGCTCCGCATCTGCGGTCACTACTTCGCACGTGCGGGATCACAGGTTCGCTCACTCGCCCACTTCTGCGGCAAATCCCCTTGTCTTCTAACTCCGCACCTGTGACTCCGATACCGCACCTGCGACCTCCACCTCTGCGATCTACCTTCCGCAGGTGCGAAAAACCAGAACCAGCAGCAACAACTGAAATCACTCAAGTCCAATCTTTCTGATGACCACCCGAAATCATCCCGAGCCCCTAGGGCCTTCAACCAAAAATACCCACACGTCATATATCATCACCCGAACTTATTTGAACCCTCGGAACAATCAAAACAACATCAAGACACAAAATTAACCCGAAATTCGAGCCTATGGATTTTTAAATTTCTGAAATTCGCCAACGATGCCGAAACCAACCAAACCACGACTGAATGACCTGAAATTTTGCACACACATCCCGAATGACACTACAAACCTTTCTCAACTTCTGGAATTCCATTCCGACCCCGATAGCTAATTTTTTACTGCCGACCGAAAATCGCCAATAATCAAATTTTACCAATTCAAACCTAATTCTACCATGGACCCTTCGAATAACATTCCTAACACACTCCTAAGTCCCAAATCACCTAACAAGGATATCCGAACCATAAAACCAAATTTCGAGATCATTTACCTATAAGTCAACTTCCGATTGACTTTTCCAATTAAATCACCAACTTAAGAGACTAAGTGTCTCATTTCTCTTCACAATCACTCTGAACCCGAATCGATCAACCCAACTCAACATAGAAGAGCTAATCCATAGAAGAATGAAGCAGAAAAATGGGGGAAACGGGGCTAAACTCTTGGAACGACCGGCCGGATCGTTACATCCTCCCCCACTTAAACACACGTTCGTCCTCGAACATTCCAAAAGTTGTACCAAAAGCCATCAAATCGCCGAATAACCGTACCACACACATATTCGGGGGTGATCCCATGTCACCCTGCCCCGCATAGATCTTATAACACAACACTTATGAATTTTCTTTATCCAGACTACCCCATAAGCCTTAGAATCCAATTGCCACATCCGAACTTTCCTATAAGGTCAGAATCACGCATCCACACACTGTATAAGTTTGAACAAGCCGTATCCAACCATAGCCATAACTCAAGACGACATCCCATGATACCCCACATAACTCAAACACCCGTAGCGATAATTTCTAATCACAGTAGCTGCTCAAGCAACCTAACGCTGGAAATAACCATCTTATCCAACATAGATTCATTCTAACACCTTCATATACTGCCAATAATGAAAGAAACACGCAGAAACCCATAACCATTCGTCGGATCAACAAGTGATGGAACTCCCTCTCTTCGACAGGGGATATAGCAAAATTTCTAAATCGATCAGCGTCAATATCCTCCCAAATATGCCGCAACAACATCCGATAACACCCATTTTAGGTTCGATGACCTCATCTCATCCAACACAACCACTCTAGCGACATGACATATCGATACCATCTAAATCCACAACCCGTGCGACCCGCACACCAATAAGCAACATCCCAAATGTACTCAAAACATGGAAAAATGACTTAAATGAGAGAGATGTACCGCAAGCTCACCACTACCACCACAACAAAGTGTTGAGAACCCATCACACATCGTAGAACCAGAACATACGAACCTAACCCGAAGGATCATATCTCTACATAACTACGATGTAATGCGCGACCCTATCCAAACAATGGTCCACATGAGACACCTCAAGTCACCATGCTCAGAACCAGTAACCATGCGCAATTCGACATCAAGTACTCAAAGTTCATTTCCATAACTATGGGGAATCGGATGATACCATGCAACACGAACTCGAAAGAACCTAACCAATACGTCAAAATCCCGTAATACCCAATTACTTACCTTACTCAAATCCCACTACAAATCCCAAATAGATCTGCACCATATGTGTATATAACTAACAATCACAACTCCTCGCAACACCTAAGGGGTAATCATAGATTACTCCAGAACACGAATAAACTCAATGACAATCGGATGGTACATCCCTCAACAATAGCTATTCGGAGCCAACAATTCCGACACGATGCAGAACACACCCATACTGGTCCTCCCAATGAACTCTAAATCAACGCTGGTCATACACAATAGACAAATGACCCTCCAAAGGTTCATAATGACTGAATCACAACACACTAACCCCTGGCTAACCTTGACAACGTCCCTACAACCCTCAACTATGAAATCATCTCCTCATTCGAGTCCCCAGACTCAAAACCCTCCAAGCACACAAATCACCATATCCAATCTCAACTCTGTCACCTAAATGTCTAATACTTCTACAAAACATGATCATACCACGAGGGATACCCTTACAATCCTTATGGGTTACAAGGCAAAATTTTAATACCCGCATCCGACCAACAAGGAGAGTACCACCACACAAATGAAGTATCCATAAATCAAAACATTGTGCCTCTTCTGAAACCTATACCTTCATCGAGCCATATCTAAAAGTAACATCATCTATCTGATCATATGAGATCGTCCATGATACCTAAGAATTCAGAACCTTCCTTTCGAATCTCATCGTGACCTAGCACCTGCGATCTCAATACTACTCCGCACATCGCACCCATTATGCCACCATATGAACGATACGACAAACCTCCAACCACTATGAGTCGCAAGCAACTACATACTCAATTAGCAAAGAACTCTCTACTAGATTTCATTCTGGAGAAAATTACAATATGCTACATGCCCCACACACCAGTAAATATATACATCTCAAACTACGGTAGAGACTATCTAGAACTCTCAAAAACCCATTTGCACTTAACAAACCGTCAGTACTAAATCCCTTTAACTCAACCAAGCTACGCAGGTTGCCAAAACCCAAGAGCATCGTCACGAATCACACGTAGAACCTTACCACACCATAAGCACCCCAAAGGACCGATCTTACCCATTACCACGTTGATCCAATATACTACCAAGTTGTCCTATTCCTCCGATCCCTTTCAAAATTACCTTCCTATAGGTTCTTTCACCTTGCCATAGTACCAAAATCCTCAACCCGAAATCACCACATGAGACCCTAGCACATAACCACATCGCCCTAAGGCTCATAAACCGCTGAATATCTCTCAAGTACACCAAAGTACCACATCTCAAATACTGACTCTACAGAGACTTTCGATGAATTTAAACTATCCTTCCCTTTCATGATACTGGAATGTAGAATCCACAATCATATATAAACCCTGAATCCATCAGAACCATTCTCGAGAGTCACCCACTCTACGAAATTCTCCATTAGACTGATGAAGTAGATCGAACGACATGTACCCCATTAACACACCAACACTCAAGGGAGTAACCCACACCCCTAGACAACTAAGCAAATTCCTACTTTACACACTACTTCCTTTACGAATAACAACTCAATCATGCAATAAGACCCATATTCCCATAGAGTATAATACAACTTGTATCTAGAAATTTCCACTACTCGAGTCATTCTCAAACTCCACCTCTGCAGGTCATAACTGACCCACCAGTATACCCCAAACTGAAACCAATACAACACTTAATCAGGCAACCAACTAATCATTAGTAGACTCCCCACATGGCTCAAAGCCATAGATCAAAACAAAGAATAATTCACAATTCCCATACGGTATCACCGCCACATACCGCATTGAGATTCAACAAAAACCTTTGTAAGCTCATATAACACAAACCACAAATATCTCGAACCGTCTACGAATCTCGTATTCACCATTGTAATAGTCATGCCAACTTCCCCAAGCGATCTAAATTCAAATTGCAACATATATCATTTACTGGCAAAAGAGAACTTGTTACAAAACAACATAAGGATCACACAACCTCAGGACACCCTATAGGAGTTAACCCCACCTGCTTAGCCTCGCACTAATGTCACTTTATACCCTTCCAAAATCGTGGCCCTTACGCGATTACTTATCCTCCTACATTAAAACACCACACATGCCTATCCTCGAGGGATCACAATACACGTTATAAGAACCTAAAGCTGATAGAAGAACTAACACAGAAGTTGTGGTCAAAGTAGTCTTGAGCCCTGAAAGTTCTCCCCACATTCGTCTGACCATCTAAATACCCTCACCAGACACTACATGCCACAAGAATGCTACCGAACTGAGCCAAATATCACACTTGGAGAACTTTGCATAAAGTTTCTCCTCCCTCAATCTCTATAATGCAATCCTTAAACACTGAGCATGCTTCTCCTGGCTACGTCAGTACATCAGGATGTCACCAACGAATACAATAATGAAGGAGCCCAAATACGCCTGAAATACACTGTTAATCAGATACATGAATGTTGCCGGGTTATTTGTCAGCCCAGAAGACATCACCAAGTACTCATAACACAACAGGAAGATCCACTTCACTCTGCCACTACACTGCATGAGAGGTCCTTCAATACACTCACAACTCGAGGCCATATGCCAACTCAAGACAGAAGTAAAACACTTTATAGTTCTTGTCACATTTCCAGCCAATTCTTTTTATCATAATAAAACAATCGGAACACATCTCACCATCAAATAATACTCATCACATAGTCATCCAGACACAAAATCCCACCAATAGGGACACAACGGACATATAAGTCCGAAAATGGCACGTGCTCATACAATCGAAATCTCAGCACTCAAGCCATAGACAAAACCCGGCCTCACGTCCTCCAGACTGGCCCATTATCAACTTGCTAAAATCAAGCTCACAACTCATACATGGAAATCACAAGTCGTCAATGCACAGTTGATACCGAGCGTTCACGTGCACATTCGTATACATGAAAGGAATTCAAAGAGTTACACTTTTGGCTGAATAAATGGATTCGCACGACAAGAATTCAAAAATGTGAGATTTTTCCTAAGGGTTCTACAGTCTCTCAAACATAAGTACAGGCGTCTCCGTTCCGATATGCAAGACTCTACTAAACCTACTCATGACTGGTAAGTCCTATGCAACCTAGATCTCTGATACCAACTTGTCACGGCCTCAAAACTACCCCAGTCGTAATGGCGCCTACTAGGCCAGCCAAATGAATATTAAAAACATAAAGAACCTTCCGTCCATATCATTTCTAAACTGACAATTCATAAAAGTTTCATTTAAGCATTTTAACAAACTAAGATATGCCAAGTAACATATACAAACCCAAAATCCTGGAGTCACTGGTCACAAGCATCTAAAGAAATTATACAAGTCAGACACAGTATCTCTAATACAAGACAAGTCTAGGAGATTCCAATACTACAGAAGTAAGAAGGAGAAAGTAGGGTTGCGGACGTGTGCAACTACCTCGCAACATCTCGGAGTGTCCCTGAGACAGGTAAACTACTCACTCCGCCCTAGCACCTGGATCTGCACACAAGGTGGAGGGAGTAATGTGAGTACGCCAACTCAGCAAGTAATAAATGTAACTAAGGTCTGAGCAGTAAGAAACAAATAAGTACACGTCATAAATTCACAGTAAGTACAGCCTTTCATTTTAACAGTATATATATTTGTCAAATCTTCACAGTAAAAAGCCGATTTTAGTAAAAATCATTTGAAAGTATTTTCCCAACCGTTTCAACAGAAATTCTGGAAATTCAGAGTGAAAGTGTTAAAAATCATAAATAGCCTATCGGGCAAAAACATGTATCATAAACTGCCCCTCGGGTATAACATTACTCAGAATCAACCCCTCGGGCATACCTTGCAATCACTCATAATCAGCCCCTCGGGCAACCTCACAGTCACTCATGACTCTCAATCACTCGTCACTCGGCACTCACACTCAGTAGGTACATACGCTCATTGGGGGTGTACAGACTCCGGAGGATCTCCTACAGCCCAAGCGCTATAACAAGCAATCTTGTGGCATCATCAATCAGGCTCTCGGCCTCACATAATCATAAATCAATAACAACATCAAGCCACCTCGTGGCATAAATCAATATGGCACTCGGCCTCACATAATCATGAATCAGTAATAACATCAAGCCACCTCATGGCATAAATCAATCAGGCCCTCGGCCTCACATAATCATGAATCAGTAACAAGATGTTGCGGCGCGCAGCCCGATCCCATAATATCCTCAGAACACAGGCCCTCTGCCTCACTCAGTCAGAAATCTCTCAAGCCACTCGGGCTATCAATAAAATATGGTGCTCAACCAAAATATCATTTTATGCATCAAAACGGAGTAAATAAGACTGATTTATGAAATCAGTAAAAACATAGCATGACTACGTATAGATTTTAGATCAAAACAGTGAGGAGATAGTAGTAAAAGGCCCTAAGGGTCCATACAACTTGGCACGAGGCCCAAATACGACATTTAACCCAAAACGTAGTAATACTTTCTAAAACACAAAATATCATATGGTTTTCAGTCAAATACGCAACTTAATAGTTGCTACGGGACGGACCAAGTAACAATCCCTAACGGTACACGCCACACGCTCGTCATCCAGCATGTGCGCCACTTCAAAATACAGAAATGATGTGACATTCGGGGCTTCATACCCTCGGGACAAAATTTATAATCATTACTTGCCTCAAACCGGATGAAAATATACTCCGCGATGCCTTTGCCCCTCGACTCGGCCTCAAATTACCCCGTATCTAGTGAAAATCAGATTCATATCATCAAAATATGCTAGAGGAACAAAGCCCACTCGAAAATAACCAATTTACATCAAAAATCTGAAATTGGCCAAACCCGACCCCCGGGCTCACGTCTCAAAATCTTATAAAAATTGCAAAACTAGAATCCTTACATTCTCACGAGTTCATACATACCAAATACATCCAAATCCGACAACGAACGGCCCCTCAAATCCTTAAATCAAAGTCTCCAAATTTCAAGCCCTAATCCCCCAATTTTAACCCTTAATTCCCATAGATTTCATGTCTAATCAGTCAAATATCACCATAGAAATTTGTTTTAGGTTAAAAAACATTACCTCAATGTTTTCCCCTTGAATCATTCTTCAAAATCCTTCAAAAAGCTCCAAACACGTCTTCAAAAAATGGTGGAGTATAAGAAAATTCGTGAAGGGGACCTTATATACTTTCTGCCCAGCTAAACCACATCTGCAGTCTGTTCTTCGCACATGCGACCATCATATATGCGAAGATAATCTGCATCTGCGGAATTTTACTTACCTAGATCGCTCCGCATCTGCGGTCACCACTTCGCACCTGTGGGCTCGCAGGTGCACTCACTCGCCTGCTTCTGCGGCAAATTCCCTAGGATTCCAACTCCGCACCTGCGACTCCCATACCGCACCTGCGACCTCCGCATCTGCGGTCTACCTTCCGAAGGTGCAGAAAACCAGAACTAGCAGCACCAAATGAAATCTCTCAAGTCCAAACTTTTTTATGACCACCCGAAATCATCCCGAGACCCTCGGGGCCTCAACCAAAAATACCCACGCGTCATATATCATCACCCGAACTTAGTTGAACCCTCAGAATACTCAAAACAACATCAAGACACAAAAATAACCCGAAATTCAAGCCTAAGAATTTCTAAACTTCTTAAATTCGCCAACGATGTCGAAACCAACCAAACCACGTTCGAATGACCTGACATTTTTCACACACATCCCAAATGACACTACGAACCTATATCAACTTCCGGAATTCCATTCCGACCCCGATAGCTAATTTTCTACTGCCGACCGGAAATCGTCAAAAATCCAATTTCGTCAATTGAAGCCTAATTCTACCACGGACCTCCGAATAATATTCTGAACACACTCCTAAGTCCCAAATCACCTAACGAGGCTACCCGAACCCTAAAACCCAAATTCCGGGATCATTTACCTATAAGTCAACTTCCGGTTGAGTTTCCAACTAAATCACCAACTTAAGAGACTAAGTATCGCATTTCTCTCCACAATCACTCTAAACCCGAACCGATCAACCCAACGCAACATAAAAGAGCTTAGCCATGCAAGAATGAAGCAAAAAAATGGGGAAAACGGGGCTAAACTCTCGGAACGACCGGTCGGGTTGTTACAAATAATATCAGGTACATTAAAGAAGTGAATAAATATGAGATAGAGTAAATATATGAAGCAAACAAGTATAACATACATGGTATAATTCCCCTCTTTACAATTTACTCAGCTCTCAACTAGCAAGTTCCCTCCATAACCAGAGCATATACATAGATATAGTGGATCTCATCAAAGAGGTTTCCATAATTCAAATCAGGGGTAAAACCCTCAGATACACTGGCTTCTTGCCAAATATTACGCATGATTCCATGAGGATAATATATATATATATATATATATATATATACACACACACACACACATATATATATATATATATATATATATATATATATATAGAGAGAGAGAGAGAGGAAATGCCGAGGCATACGAGCCGATCCAAAATAAAAGTAAATTGTGCACTGTCAAGGGTCGGACGACGCGAACCATAGATGCATCTATTAACCTGCCAAGGCGAACGTCCCGCTCCCATGAGAGTTTGGTACATAAATCTTGCCTAGGCGAATGGCCCGATCCCATAAGAGTAGTAGAAGAAAATGCCCCGCTCACGAATCATACATGCGACGCAGTCAAATATATATTTAAGGAATTACCCCGCTTGCGAATCATACATGCAACGCGGTCAAATATATATTTAAGGAAATACCCCGCTCGCGGATCATACTTGTAATGCAGTTTCACATAGATTTCTCAAATTATTATAGTATTCTTCCATTCTTTTCAAAATATGAAATGAAAATTTTTAAGATCCCTTTTTTTAAACAATTTCAACTCCTTCCAAAACATTTAATAAGAAAACTCAATCCCGATCCTTCTGAAGGCAAACAATAAACATAAATCAATTATAATGTCAACAAGGCATGATGTAAGCCTAAAACTACACGGACATAGGCATAGCTAGTAGCTATGTATGGACTCTCGTTATCTCGTGCGTACGTAGCCCCCACAAATAGAAGCACATAATAATTTTGTTCACCTATGGGGTTAATTCCCTATTAAAAGGTTAGAAAAGAGACTTACCTCACTCTGGAGTTCTATTGCCGGCTCCCAAGCCTTTCAAACAACTTGACCGATGCACAACGCTCCAAAAATCATTTTCGCTTTATTAACATTCACAAGATTTTAATCCTCCTCCGACATCGTAACATTGAGTAAAATGATCATATGCTACCAACAAATTGATATCTACAATTACAACTCAATTACAATCAAAATATGACTCAAAAATATTTATCAATATTCATTTATAGCTCACAAGTTGGCTACAGGCTTCCAGCTCAAATTGTCTAATAAGTTCACTTACTAGCACACTCAACTCCACTCTTATCATTTAATACCTATTTGAAGTGATCAATGATACTAATTAATTCTCCAACAACACCAAATTAAGATTCATCGGCTTCCTTAACCAATATTTCCAAAATATTCAATTTAGTGATTACTTAGTTGAACACTTCCAACTAAGCCACAAAAATGATTTCATAGGTTCATTGCATCCTTTAATTTTATTTCTAAAAACACTATTTATGTCTCCTTCATTTTCATCAAGAACCCTATTCAGGCCATGAACAGGGTTTATGAAATCAATTATCCAACCATAACAACCTGAAACAAATATTTGAATTACTCTCACCGACTTATAAGAAATGAGCTTGAGGCATTAGTGTTACCTTCCTGAAGCTTTTATTTAAAAATCTAATATTTGGGAAATTTGGTGTTCTTGAAAAACTTGAAGGATTTCTCGGGATTTCAAATATTGAATGATGTTAATACTAGTGTTAATATGATGTTATTAACTAAAAATATCCAAAAAAAAAAAAAAAAAAAGAAACTCACCTTGTATTCTTAAGTAGTCCCCAAGGCCGAATCCACCATGGAAGAACCAATCCCTAGTTCAAGAAAATCCCCAACCCCGATTGCCTTATATAGGCTCAGGTGATTCAACGAGTTGTACTTTGCGTTGTGCAGGTTGTACCTCGCATTACAAGTTTCTCCCTATTGTACACCTTTTACTAAAACGTCCATAACTCCTCGTAGAAATATCCAAATGACGAACGGTTTAAAGAATTAAAAACTATACTCGGAGATATTTCATTTTATAGGTTTCCCACCATATAAATCCTTATATATTCCGAGATATAACCTTCCAAAGTCGGCTCCATGCATCACAAATTTCTGGAGAAACTGTTTTACCATCCTTCATTCAATCGATCATAACTTTCTGATCCAATGTCCAAATGATGAATGGTTTAAATTTCTGGAACCCAGAATCAATTAAATACAACTTACATGTTTTGATAATTTTCATATTGCTTATATATTTCGATATATAAGCTTCCAAAGTCAGCTCTGCGGTTGCACCAGTTGCTGTCCAAAAACAGCTTTTGCAGCAGACAAAAAATCCAGCAGCTCCTTTGTCCGAAGTCCATTCCGTTAACCTTACGAAATCCACCCGAGGCCCTCGGGACCATAGAAAATTACACCAACATATCCAAAAATACAATAAGAACTTAGTTGAAGCTTCAAGCCACGTCAAACAACGCTGAAATTACGAATTGCGCATCGAATCAAATTATGAGTTTTCAAATCTTCCAACTTTTATATTTTGCATTGAAACGTATCAAATTGATCCGGAATGAATTCAAATTTTGCACACTAGTCATAAGTGACATAATGGAGCTGTTCCAATTTTCAGAATCAGATTACGACCCCGATATCAGAAAGTCAACTCTCGGTCAAACTTTCCAAAAATCTTCTATTGCCAAAATGTGTCGAATTGTCCTACGGAATTCCAAATCCAAATCTTAACATGCGACTAAGTCTGAAATCACGATATGAAGCTATTGCAATCATAAAAATTCCATTATGGGATCGTTTACTTAAAACCAATCCTTAGTCAGATTCTTGCAACTTAAAGCTTCCGAAATAAGAATTCTCTTTCCGTAACGACCCGACCGGTCGTTTTGAGATTTAGCGCATAGTTCATCAATTTGAGGCCGTGAGCAGCTTCATTTTTAGGTATTATAACTCCTAGGCGTGGTCGGGATTGAATTTTGGGATGTTCAGAGTCAATTAGGAAAGAAAATTCTCATTTCGGAAGCATTAAGTTGGAACGATTGGTTACGATGGGATTTTTTAGTACACGGTCTCGAAATCAGGATTTGAAGATTCCAACAATTTCGTATGATGATTTCGGACATGGGCGTATGTTCCGATCGGGTTTTGGATTACCCGGGAGCGTTTCGGCGCATATTGTGGAAGTTAGCATTTTAGAAGATTTCCGTAAGTCTGGGTTGAAGTGCATTTCAGTGATATTGATGTCCGTTTGGGATTCCGAGTCTATGAATAGCTCCGTATGGTTATTCTAGTGTTGGGAGCGCAATTGGAAGTAAATTCGGAAGTCTGTAGGTCAATTTGGAGTCATTTGTCTAAAGTTAGAAATTTGATGTTTTTAAGAAGTCCGATCGGAAATGGAAATTTTTATATCGGGGTTGGATTCCGATTCCGGAAGTTGTGATAGGTCTGTAATGTTTAATGTGACTTGTGTGCAAAATTTAGGGTCAATCGGACGTGATTTGATAGGTTTCGGCATCGAACATAGAAGTTGGAAATTCCAAGCTTATAAAGATTCAATTGAGTTGTGATCCATTATTTCGATGTTACTTGAGGTGATGTGAGGCCTCGAGCAGGTCCACAATTTGTTTTGGAACAGGTTAATGTGATTGGACAGAGTCCCAAGGGCCTCGGGTGGATTCCGGGTGGTTAACGGATCGAATTTGGAGTTTGAGGAAGGGCTGAAGCACCTGGTGTCTGGTGCAATCGCACCTGCACAATAAGGGCCGCAGGTGCGAGAGTCGAGGGTGCGACGTATGGCTCACAGATGCGAGATTTGGCTGGAGCTGGGGAAGCCGCAGGTACGGGTCCTTGAGCGCACCTGCGGGCGCGCAGGTGCGAGGCTAGAGGCCGCAGGTGCGAAGGTCGGGGCTGGGCAGTGTGTTATTTTAAACTGAGGTCTTGGCTCGTTTGCACTTCATTTCTTCCATGTAAGGAAATTTGGAACAATTTTGGAGTGGCATTTTCGGCATCTTCCATAAGGTAAGTGATTTCTTCCCATTTTGGGTTAAATACTAGGATTATACATGGATTAGGCATGAAATTTTATGGAAATTTGTGATTTCTGAAGAAAGACCTAGAATTTGTATTTTTGGATTTTACCATGATTTTGGGCATGAAATTGAAAGAGGATTATATATTTGGGTTCGTAAATTTATTGGTAATCCTTATCTTCAAACAAATTTCGAAAGCTGGGCACGTGGGCCTAGGGTGATTTTATCAACTTTCCGAGCTGAGTTCGAAATTTATATAATTTGAATTGTTATAAGTATTAGAGTAAATTTTCATTTGTTTTCCCGTAATTTGGATAGTTTTGGGGCATTGTGCATCAATTGGAGTCATCGGAAGGGCTTGGAAGCCGGTTATGAATCTTCGGAGCGAGGTAAGTCTCCTTTCTAACCTTGTAAGAGGGAATTGTCCCCATAGGTGAAATAATTAAATATGTGCTACTATTTGTGGGGGCTACGTACGCACGAGGTGACGGGAGTCCGTGTGTAGCTACTATTATGTTTATGTCGGGGGAGTTTAGGATCCACAAGCATGCTCTACATGTCGTATCTTGTAATCTTAATGATAAATTTAGAATTTCATTGCATCATAGATTTATTTAAATGGATATATAAGAAAGTCACCTATTATTATTTAATTTATTGGTTTTCCCTTGGAAGAATATCCCCAAATAAACCCCTGATTTTCTAATGAATGTGTGTATATATGAGTACCTGAGTAACATGCATAATTCGCGAGCGGGGTAACTCTATTATTTATTTTGACCGCATCGCATGTACGATTAGCGGGGGGGGGGGGGGNTTCGACCCTTCGGCAGTGCAAATTTACATTTATCGTTGGTTCAGGCCGTTCGACCGTCGCATTACTTGCGGAAGTTTTCAACTGAAATGACGAAGATTTAAAATTTGTAAATGTGGAAGAATTTGTTATTCCTATCACTATTTGTTAATTACCTATGATATCCACGCTTGGTGTCACCCTTGATTTTATTAAAATGACCTCTAGCAAGTGTCAAATTCGACCTCTCGTCACTACCTCTTCGAGGTTAGGCAGGATACTTACTGAGTACACGTTGTCTTCGTACTTATACTACACTTTCTGTGCATTTTTATTGCACAGGTAGATGTATAGCTAGTGGCCCTGCTTGATGCAGTGATGTTGCTGACATGGAGACTTAGGAGAGCGGCTTCTCTCGAGACGACCCACAGCCAACAGAGTCTTCCTCGGATGTATTGTACTTTCTTTACTGTCACATTTGTATTCTGGAAGGTTATTGTATTTCATTTGTTTTTTTCTTAGAAATTGCTCATGCACTTGTGACACCGAGTTCTGGGTTGATTTTGGGATGTATTTGTTAACTAAATTGTTAAAACATCGCTATTTACTGAGTAAATTTTATTCATCGTTGCAAAATGAAATGAAAAGTAACGATTTCAAAATACTAAAATAATAATTTTACTTATCTAATGAGTGTTGGATTTCCCGAAAATGGTGTCGGCGCTATCACGACCTTGATGGATTTTGGGTTGTGGCAACATGGTATCAGAGCACTAGGTTCCCTTAGGTCTCACGAGTCATGAGCAAGTCTAGTAGAGTCTTGTGGATCGGTACGGACACGTTTGTACTTATCATTGAGAGGCTACAGGACTGTTAGCAGCACTCTCTTCTTAATTCCTCATCGTGCGATTTGATTTCCTTGAGACTTATGCCTACGTTTCTTCTAACTCAATCTTACACGTCGCCAATCGCTTTCTATAAATAGATAATTTGAGGATTGTAATGGCACTACATATATGGTGCGTGATGTTTTTCCATGCGTAGTTGGTTGGGGCTATTGGCGTTGCTATGCGGGATGATATTATGTTGTTTCAGCTCAGTAGTTGTGTTTTTGAGATCTTTGAGGCTATGCTCAAGTTGTTATGATGCTTATGATTGGTTGTCGCACGGTATTGATATGATGTTATGATGCTTGCCCATATGTCGGTGAAATTAATGACTTGAAAGGAGGTCTTCTCAGAGCGTGATTCTGAGATTTCGGTATTTTATTTCCGATGGAGGAAAGGAAATTGGACTATAAATATTAAAGTTTGGGCTGGTAGAATAATGAGTCTAGGTGTTTTCAAGTTAGGAGAAAATCTCCATAAGTGGTGTGGTATCCTTGTTTTTTATCGAATAAGATGTGTTAAATTCGTTGGTGCTATGGTTTCTTCGGTTGCATAGGGTCAGAGTATTGTGAAGTAGTATTCAAGAAGCGGTTGTAAGAGATCGTTGTCTGCGGTGGTTAAGGATTGAATAAGTATTTCTAATGTTGGCGCCTCGAGAAAGATGATCTTCGGAGAGGTATGAAGTTGTGGTGATCTGCTGGTTTAAGTGCCATAGAGAATGACATTGATTTGAGGCAACAACTGGGAAGCATACCATGAAGGAAGACATGTGAGAAGTGTCCGGTGGCGGATAAATTTCCAAAAGGCCAGGTGTAAGAAACGAAAGTCAAGTGGTTGCTTAAAGGAGTAGGTTTGACCAAAGTGAGAGAGTGGCATCGTAGCATATGAGTTCTGTTGTAAGATAGATGCGCATCTTGAGGAGAAGTTTGGAGGGATTTGGAAATTTTAGTGGACGGTGATTGGGTCCACAGGCTTAAATTGAAATATTGACTATTGCGACGGGAGATGGGATGTAACAGAGAGGAGTTTTTTGATATGAAGAAGGATGCAGCATAGTTGTGAATTGGAAGATATGGTCGCACGTTTAATAGACATCCATAAGGAGTGAACGGACTGGTGCAGTTGGTGAATAAGAATGGGCTTAAGATGGGGTATCGAGGCCGTAGTGATTTTTCTCCGTGCAGTGACGTTGGAGGATGTCAGCATGTAATTTCCATAGGTGGGTTATCTTTTGTGACCAGGTTAGCGGTCGTGTGGTTGGAAAAGTATCTGCGAGGAATTCTATTAACTATTCAGTAAGAGGTCGAATATGAGATAGTGGTTAATGACTCAGAGCGTTTGTAAAATGCCAACGAAAGGATTTCAAGGAATTTGGCGAGTTGCAGGATCATGTCAACAATGAAGGAAGATTCTTGGTGAGTTCCAGATTTGTGTAATAGCGGCTTCAGGCTAAGTGAGAGAGTCCCACCGCCTACGGTTGGATTTATGTACTGGTGAAATTATGGTTGTCGGCATAATGGAGGGTTAATGTAGCCGAGGGAAGAGGACATAAGTTGTAATTTAAGCAACGTAATTGCTAAGGGGTGCTATAATTGGCCCTATTGACTTATGTTCAGGCTTTGGGAAGATTCAGGGTTTATGATTCGTATATAGGTGGTTTGCAAGGGAAGTTAGCCAGTCGGGTGCTTTATCACGATGGATGTTCATGGGCCAGTAGAGCCTTGGAGTTGATCATATTCGGGACCATGCCAGAGTGGGTGACTCTCAACAATAACCCTAGTAAATTCAAAGGTAAGAATGTGGTGTCTAAGGATTTCAAGCCCACAGTATGGTTAAGAATCGAGCTTTTACAACGGAATTATGAGGAAGAGAAAATGGTTGGAGTGTTCTATGTTATCTTGAGGTGGTAGTAAATTCAAAAGGGGCTTGGAGTGCTTCTGTGTTGTCTTCGGAGTGCAGAGTAGCATTTGGGTTCGTAGAAGGGAGAAAATGACTTCGGGTTCATAAAAGGGTTATCGGAATGGGTATGCCAACCAAAGATGTGAATATGCGTGCAAGTAGGGCATGAAACGATTCATGGGTTTGGAGACAAAGTAGTCTCGTAGACTGGGGTCACTCATGATGAGTGTGAGTGGAGTTGTTATGTGTTGACTGTGTTTGTCATTGTTTCTAAGTCAAATTAAGGATAAGTAATTTGAAAAAGGTAGATGGTTATCCATGGTGGAATTGGTATATTGGTAGTAGTGATCAGCTCATTTATCATGATTAGTTATGCATGTGATTGGTGATAGTGTGTGCGAGTGGCCGATGGCCGCCATAATTGATTTATTATGAAGCATTCAAGTATTATGGCATGTCATGTGTAGGCGGATTCCGGAAGGATTATGGCAGTATAGACTATTACTTGATGATTTGCATGTTTTGTGATTAGGAGAATTCACTCGTGTGATGTTATGGTTCTCATGAAGTGAGTTAAGTAAAAGGTTTCTATATGATGAAGTTTTCACCCTAATAGTGGGCCAGGAGGTATGATGAAATTCTTGCACTATCCCTTATTGGCATGTTAGGTGCAGTGAGCGGTACAAAATTTGAAAGTAAGGATCAAGTTTTCGGTTCGGTGTGGACAAGGATGTCATGAGCTCAGATAAGTAAGAAAATGGATTTGGATGTTTAGAATAAGCTGGTATTATCTTCAGCATCACCTGAGATCGGTGGTTGTGTAAGAGGCTTTGCGTCCTGGTTGCAAATTTCTTGGTTGGCTTCACAGCATTTGTGGGGCCGGTGGTATGGAGGTGCAGACTTGTTATATAGTGCATGAGGTCATGGAAGTGTATTCCACACGAGGATTGTATAAGGGTGGCATGTGGTCACTTGATTGATTGAAGGTTTGAACCAAGTATGAAGGATGTGGTAAGATGGCTTATTTGAGAGTTTATGCCCGGAGGGCGCTCGGCTCATCTGGTTGTGGATTGTGGGAGTTTTCCCCGGCTATGATGGATGTTCTTGTGTGTTATGAGAAAAGTGGGTTATTATTGACCCATGTAAAACTACTAGCCTAGTTCGGTGCGACCAGAATTGACTCGAGGGTTGTGGATGGATTTAAATATGATTATGGCTCCATAAGAGTCAGGTGTGTTCATTTCGGTATAGCGCTTCTCATGGAGAGGTATTAGAACATTAGATGTTGTTCCATCCTCGATCATTTCATGTAATATTATGATTGTGCCGTGTGAGTTGTGAAATGGCTTGATAATTTATTATGTGTTGAGATTCCGCGTAGTGATGATGTTATGTGAGCAGGATAGCTCTTGAGATTTAGAGTATATATATTGCACATCAGTTGTGCTTGAGTTTTGTAGCGTATGGCTCTATCAGTCTCCCCAGGATGGTATTATTCACTTAGCGTGCTTGTGACCGATATTCGATGTTTTGTGGTAATGAGCAATTTCACTCGGTGTCTATCTCCTTATGTATGTTTTATGGGTGGATCGGGTGGCACGCCGCCACATGTATGTTATTTTGATCGGTTTGCACGCCGCAACAGTGTGATGTTTAGTACGGTTCCCTATATTTATATTTTGTTGTGTTTTACTTCCTATTTTCTGAGGAAAGTTCATATTAGTTACGTGAGTCGAGTATTCCATTCCTGAGTCATTTCCTTATGTATCATGTTCGAGTTGTGGCCTATTGGCGCATTGTGGCATCATGTGAGATTGTTGGTCATGTCTGGGGTGATTTTTTGCCTAAGCAGTTCATACTGGGTGAGACGAGATTATTTGATCAGGGATTAGTGCGATAATATTATGTGAAGTATATTAAAGAACAATACCATTATTTGGTTCATAATGAGGTTATGGTTCTAGTCAAGAAGAGAGATTCAATGATTTGTTACTCTGCAAATTAGTTACGAAATTCTACACATCTCCTCTGTTATGGTGGTATCGTAAGCGTCATAGAAGGACCTATATATATATATATATATATATATATATATATATATATATATATATATATATATATATATATATATATATATATATATATATATATATCATAAGGTGCATTGGGAGCATCAGAGTCATAGATTTTTGGCTAATAAGATCAGGGAATGTCATTATGGTTAAATGATGAATTATGTAGTGTATGGTTCTAATTCAGCAGAGGCATGCAATCATATTCTGGTACCTCGTGTGGTGATTAATTCGGTGTTCAATATTGGAACAGGCCTAGCAGAGAATTTCGGGCGTTGGAACTGGGTTCTGAGCTTATTGTATGGGTAAAACGGGACATCTTCAAATTTGATCGACCTAACATACTCAACTGAGTGGTGGTAGCACCTGTAGGTGCACGAGGTGTTAATCAATGATTTCAGACAACTCCAGAGCAGTTCTTAGCACGTTCGAGGATGGACGTATGTTTAAGTGGGAGAGAATGTAACGACCCGGCCGGTCGTTTTGAGCTCTAGCACGTCGTTCGGCAGTTTGAGGCCGTGAGCAGCTTCGTTTATGGTATTGTGACTCGTAGGCGTGGTCGGGATTGAATTTTGGGAAGTTCGGAGTCAATCAGGAAAGAAAATTCTCATTTCGGAAGCCTTACGTTGGAAGGATTGGCTAAGATTGGATTTTTGAGTAAGCGACCTCAGAATCAGGATTTTAAGGTTCCAACATGTTCGTATGATGATTTCGTACTTGGGTGTATGTTCGGATTGGGTTTTGGATGACCCGGGAGCGTTTCGGCTCATATTGTGGAAGTTAGCATTGTAGAAGAATTTCATAAGTCGGGGTTGAAGTGCATTTCGGTGATATCGATGTCCGTTTGGGATTCCGAGTCTGTGAATAGCTCTGTATGGTGATTCTGGTGTTGGAAGCGCGATCGGAAGTAAATTCGGAAGTTCGTAGGTCAATTTGGAGTCATTTGGATAAAGTTACAAATTTGAAGTTTTTAAGAAGTCCGACCGGAAGTGGAAATTTTTCTATCGGGGTTGGATTCAGATTCCGGAAGTTGTGCTTGGTCCGTAATGTTGAATGTGACTTGTGTGAAAAATTTGGGGCCAATCGGACGTGATTTGATAGGTTTCAGCATCGAACGTATAAGTTGGAAATTCCAAGTTTATAAAGATTCAATGAGTTGCGATCCATTGTTTCGATGTAATTTGAGGTGATTTGAGGCCTCGAGCAAGTCCGCATTATGTTTTGGAACAGGTTGGTTTGATTTGACGGAGTCCCGGGGGCCTCGGGTGGATTCCGGGTGGTTAACAGATCGAAGTTAGAGTTTGAGGAAGGGCGGAAGCACCTGGTGTCTGGTGCGATCGCACCTGCGCAAAAAGAGCTGCAGGTGCGAGAGTCCTGGGTGCGGCGTATGGCTCGTAGATGCAAGATTTGGCTGGATCTGGGGAAGCGGAAGGTGAGGGTGCTTGGGCGCACCTACGGGCGCGCAGGTGCGAATGTCGGGGCTGGGCAGTGTGTTATTTTAAACCGAGGTCTTGGCTCATTTGCACTTCATTTCTTCCATGGAAGGCAATTTTGGAGCAATTTTGGAGTGGCATTTTTGGCATCTTCCATAACGTAAGTGATTTCTTCCCATTTTGGGTTAAATACTTGGATTATATACATGGATTAGGCATGAAAATTTATGGAAATTTGGGATTTCTGAAGAAAGACCTCAAATTTGTATTTTTGGATTTTACCACGAATTTGGGCATGAAATTGTAAGAGGATTATATATTTGAGTTCGTAAAGTTATGGATAATCCTTATCTTCAAAAAAATTTCAGAATCCGAGCATGTGGGCCCGAGGGTGATTTTATCAACTTTCCGAGCGAAGTTGGGAATTTATATAATTTTAATTATTATAAGTATTAGCGTAAATTTTCATTGGTTTGTCCGTTATTTGGATAGTTTTAGGGCGTTGTGCATCAATTGGAGTCATCAGAAGGGCTTGGAAGCCGATTATGAATCTTCGGAGCGAGGTAAGTCTCCTTTCTAACCTTGTAAGAGGGAATTGTCCCCATAGGTGAAATAATTAAATATGTGCTACTATTTGTGGGGGCTATGTACGCACGAGGTGACGGGAGTCCGTGCGTAGCTACTATTATGTTTATGTCGGGGCAGTTTAGGATACACAAGCATGATCTACGTGTCGTATCTTGTAATCTTCATGATAAATTTAGAATTTCTTGGCATCATCGAATTATTTAAATGGATATCTAATAAGGTCACCTATCATTATTTAATTTATTGGTTTTCCCTTGGAAGAATATCCCCAAATAAACCCCTGATTTTCTGTTTAATATGTGTATATATGAGTGCCTGAGTCGCATGTATAATTCGCAATCGGGGTAACTCAATTATTTATTTTTACCGCGTCGCATGTACGATTCGCGAGAGGGGGTAATAGATGCATCTATGGTTCGTGTCGTTCGACCCTTCGGCAGTGCACAGTTTACATTTATCGTTGGTTCGGGCCGTTCGAGCCTCGGCATTACTTGCGCATGATTTTTGCTGAGTACTTCTTGTGATTTGTTTAACTGTTTACTGGCCTTGTATTATAAGTTGTCAACTGAAATGACGAAGATTTAAAATTTTTATATGTAGAAGAAGTTCTTATTTGTTATTCCTCTCTCGTCACTATCTCTTTGAGGTTAGGCGAGATACTTACTGAGTACACGTTGTCTTGGTACTCATACTACACTTGATGTGCATTTTTGTTGCACATGTACATGTATATCTAGTGGGCTCGCTTGAGGCAGTGATGTGGCTGACATGGAGACTTAGGAGAGCTGCTCCTCTCGAGATGACCCGCAGCCAACAGAGTCTTCCTCGGATGTATTGTACTTTCTTTACCGTCCCATTCGTATTCTGGACGGTTATTGTATTTCATTTGGTTTTTCTTAGAAATTGCTCATGCACTTGTGACACCGGGTTCTGGAATGATTTTGTGATATATTTGTTAATTAAATTGTTAAAACATCGCTATTTACTTAGTAAGTTTATTGATTGTTGTAAAGTGAAATGAAAAGTAACGATTTCAAAATACTAAAATATGAATTTTACTTATCTATTGAGTGTTGGCTTGCCCGACAATGGTGTCCGGTGCCATCACGACATTGATGGATTTTGGGTCGTGACACTTTCTAAATCTACTTCGTTCTTCCCAAATTTCAATTCTGACCATGCGTACAGGTCATAACACCTGAAGTGAAGCTGCTCATGGACTCAAACAGTCGAACGACGCGTTAGAGCTCAGAACGTCCGGTCGGGTCGTTACACCCACATAGTTCTGTTCTAATCTAGTAACTATATGTCTATCTTTATACTATTATGTCATTGGTATCTAGGCACGCGCTTTGCACGTATATCTCGTATAAGTAATTAATGGATATATATATTCAAAATCAGTTGTAAAATTTAATTTTCATGCATATTTTAACAAAATTTGATTAAGTCATAGATGAAAAATTAATTATACAAAAATTAGTGTTATTGCAACTTGTACACTTAATGTGGTCATCTTTTAACTGTACAACCATTCAGTAACATTCCTAAAAAGAATCATTCTTGTATTTTTAATCAATCCCTGATGACCTGCTCTAGTTGATGATGAAAAAAATATTTCAAGAGGAATTGTTGGTATATCAAGTTCTATGGTGCTTTCGTTGCATAGTGAAAATGCTTCTAAGTCATTAGACGTGGATGGTGACAATACCCCTATAACTGTACTAATTGTCAGTAGTATTCCAGAAAAGCACCCCCTTTTCCTTTTAAATCAAAACCTTGATGAATATGCTCCTGTTGATGATGAAATGTATATCAGAACTGCAGAGGATCAATACACTAGGAATAAGAACTCATAGCAAGAGAAATCTGGAAATGATCATTTGAACGGGTGAAAGCAACAAAGAAGAAAAGAGTGACCAACGAGACTACCTCTAGAATACTGAGCATCATGAATGCTATCATCGTTGCTTTGCAAACTCTTTTCCACTAGGAGCATACAACGTACATGCTTGATGTTGACAACTTTTCCTTTTGGTAATAAAATTCACAAGACAAGATTACTTCAACCTATAACTATTAAACTTTTTAACGTCAATAACGTAATAGGAAATATTTTCGAGTTAATGAAGATAAATCCGCGTACTAGTTAGTAGAATCAATACTTCTTTATATTCTTTGATAATTTACAACTTTAATTTGTGAAGAAGGCAGACACATTAAATTTTAAATTACGTGACGTAGAATAAAATAATTAATACGGATAAAATGATTAAATAGATAACATTATAATTATTTATCTTCCATTCATGTATACTTTACTACCTAACACATATTTCATTAGCAAAATATGTGTTTCGACGGTGCCGGGAGTAAATGGACCCGGACTCATGTTCTGACGGTCCCGGGAGGTCCGTAGTAAAATATGGGACTTGGACATATGTCCGAAAGCAAATTCTGAGGTCCCTTGCTCGAGAAATGAATTTTTGATGAAAATTGTTAAATTGAAATTTAAAAGAATTAAAGAAATTGATTAATGTTTGAACTCGTTGGTATCATGCCCGTATTTTGGTTCCAGAGCCCAGTACAGGTTTATTATAACATATATGCCATGTCTGTGAAATTTGATGGAAATCAGAGTTTATTTGCCGTGATTCGGACGTCCGGTTGAGAAGATAGTCATTTTGAAGTGTTCTTGAGAAATTCATGAGTTTTGATGCTAAATCTGTAGTTTTAGGTGTTATTTTAGCGATTTGATCACACGAGCAAGTCAGTAGGATATTTTTAGACTTGCGTGCATGTTTGGTTTGGAGCCCCGATGGCTCGGGTGAGGTCCGGGTAGGCTACAAGACATTTTTAACTTAGAGAAATCTGTTGTTTTGCTATTGCTGGTGGCAGAAATTTTGTGCTTCGCGATTGCGAAGCCTTTCACGTGATCGCGAAGTGTAACCAGGCTGAGGGAGAAATCCTTCTTCACGAATGCGAAGTATTGTCGCGAACGCGAAGCACTGGCCTTTGCGAACGTGACCAGTCTTCTGCGAACGCTATGAGTTATGGGACCTGGGGGAGAGGAGTCTCGTCTTCTACGCGGACGCAGCCACTGGGCCGCGAACATGATGTCTTAGGGGGAAATGTCTTTTGCGAACGCGTGGAATGACTTGCAAACGCGAAGGCTAATAGGGACAAAGCATCGGGAACGGAACAGGTCCTTCGCGAACGCGGAGAAGACCTGCCCAACGATTAAAACAGAACCTAAAAACGAGAATTTGGCCATTCTTTCATATTTTCAAAAACCAAGAAGGCTTAGAGGCAGTTTTCAAGAGACAAGTTCTTCCCCAAAGTGTTGGTAAACGATTCCTAACTACTTTCTTCCAATTACTCATCGTTTTTCATCAATTTACAACTAAAAATCTAAGGTTTTCATGGTAGAAATTGGGAGTTTGGGTAGAATTAAGGAATTTTTTATAATTGATGTCAGATTTTGAAACTAATTACATATTCGGGCTCGGGGGTGAACGTGTAAACAGATTATGGTCCGAACCTCGAGTTTGGACCAAGCGGGCCCGGGGTCGATTTTTAACTTTTTTGGGAAACTTAGGGAAACCATGATTATGCATTAAAGTTAATTCCATTAACAATAATTAATAATATTGAACTAATTATGATAAGATACGAGTGGGTTGGAGGTGAATCTTAAAGGAAAAGTTGTACTTCAGCAGTAAGTGGCCTGCGAAATCGAGGTAAGTATTGTGTCTAACCTTAGCTTGAGGGAATAGGTATTGTGTGATTACTTGCTACGTGTTTTGTTGTTGAATACGATGTATAGGTGAGGTGACGAGTACCTATAAGTTGTGGTCAAGTCATAACATGCGAGTGAAAGTCCATTCTTGCTAATCTGTAGTCTTAAAGCCTATTATCCATGTTTATTGTTGCTATTGAAATGTTGGGAGAATTGTATCCGGTTCCATCGAGATGGATAACAATGTGAACATTGATTCGAGGTTGAGACGTTAAATTGCGAAGGTAATTATGATGAAATAATGATTTCTTGTGAAAATTTCTCTTTATCTGTTGTTAATGATTCTGTGATTGGTGAAGAAGAGTGTAGAGCACGAAGGATGATGCCGTGCATTCTTATTTTTAATCCGGTGAGGATGAGAGTAAAAGCACGAAGGGTGATTCTGTGCATTCCTAGTTTATATTTGGTGAAGCTGAGAGCAAAAGCACGAAGGGTGATGCTGTGCAGATTTTCTTCCTATTTTAGTTGCTTAATTTGGTTGTTTGTTAATCACTGTTTTGTAACGACCCGGCCGGTCGTTCCGTGAAATTATCCCCGTTTCCCCCGTTTCTGCTTTATCATATGTGTCTTAGCCTATTTATGTTGTGTTGGGTTGGTTGGTTCGGGTGCGAAATGATCGTGGTGAGAATTCAGACACTTAGTCTCTTAAATTAGCTTAATAATTGAAAAAGTTAACTGGGAGTTGACTTATTGGTAAATGACCTCGGAATTCAGATTTTCTAACTCGGATAGCTTCGTTAGGTGATTTGGGACTTAGGAGTGTGTTCAGAATGAAGTTTCGATGTCCGGTATAGAATTAGGCTTGAATTGGCGAAAGTTAATTTTTGGCGATTTTTGGTCGGTAGTGGAAAATAGGCCATCGAGGTCAGAATGGAATTCCAGAAGTCGGAACAGGTTGGTAATGTCATTTTGGATATATGTGCAAATTTTCATGTCAATCGGATGTGTTTTGGTTGGTTTCGTTGTCATTGGCGAAATTTAGAAGTTTTAAAGTTCATAGGCTTGAATTTGATGTAATTTTGATGTTTTCTTTTTGTTTTTGGTGTTTCAAAGGCTCGAATAAGTTTGAATGATGATATGGGGTGTGTTGGTAGGTGTGGTTGAGGTTCCGGGGGCCTCAGGTGAGTTTCGGGTGGTTAACGGATTGATTTTTTGTTATGGAACTTAGCTGGTTTGCTGGTGTTTCTGCAGCAGAGTTTTACTCTATGTGTTTGCGGAAGAGGGCTCACGTTCACGTTCTCTTGTTTTTACTTTTTTTTTTTTGTGGTAACTAACATGTTGGCGAAGATTGAGGAGAAAGAGAGAAATGAGAGAAGTCATGAGAGTGAAAGATACGGACAGGAATTGATGAATGAACAAAGTACAAATAAAGAGATAAAATGAATATGAATTTGTTTTGTATTAAGGCCAACCCATTACTTGCCACCTAGACAAAATGTCACGAGCCAAAATCCTTACTCAGGTCCTGATGGCGCCCAACACAGGGGTCAGGCAACCCAAATAACTAAGGACTTTCACATATTTGATTAAACATCCCAACACGTGCCAAGTTTTTAAAGTTCAAAACATTAATTGAAAAAAGTAATTAGCCAAATTAACCAAAAGCAGTCATAAGGAAGCGTGAGCCAATATATACATACCCGTAAATCATAATGTCTTCCACGTGTGTGCCAGAAACTAGTGTCACAAGTACTACGGGCATACTAACAGAATATATAAAAGATATAATATAATTGTCCTAATGTCTGGAAGAAATAGACGGGAATAACAAAAGAAACCCCATGCTGCTGCCGAGGATCGTCAGGAGAAGCAGCTCACCGTGAAGTCAAGTCCAATCTATACTCAGAATCGATCTCTGGTCTGATAACAAGATGCACCAGCCTCAGAACCTGTACAATTAAGTATAGAAGCGTAGCATGAGTACATAAACAAATATGTACACAGTGAGTATCCCGCCTAACCTCGAAGAAGTAGTGACGAGAGGTCGATTTGACACTCACTAAGGTCCAACAAAATAATTTAACAAGATATGATATCAGTAATAGGCATACGAGGATGATAAAAATAGTAAACATTTAAGATAACTGTAATTCAAATAAATACTGGAAGTAAATGAACAATTATTGCTTCATTTTCCCCAGAATCTCTTATAACTTCAATATCCTTGAAATCATTAACAGTTTAACATGCGCATGCGGGATAAGGACAACCGGCCTGAGCCATCATCATAATCATCTTTGTGCACTGCCGAGGGTCGAACGACCCGAACCATAATTTCATCTTTCAATCTCGCTGTGGCGTACGGCCTGCTCCCATGAGAGTGGGGGAAATAACACCCCGCTCGTGGAATGTAAATTCCGAAGCGGTCACATGCACACACAGTATTAACCATAATGTATCTTTCAGTCTCACCATGGCGTACGGCCCGCTCCCATGAGAGTGGGGGAAATAACACTCTGCTCGGGGAATGTAAATTACGAAGCAGTCAGATGCACACACAATATTCTTCATAAATTTATTTTCCAGTGAAAAATTCCTTTAAATTCTCAAATTCCATCATCTCAGGGAAACAAAACCGCATATGGCATAAATTCATAAAGCATATAATTCAATTCAAGGAAGAACACAAGGCATGGTGTAGGCCTAACTATCCGGACATAACAATAATAGTCGCTACGTACGGACTCTCATCACTTTGTACATACGTAGCCCCCACAAACATTAGTACATAGTCATTTAAATCACCTAGGGGGACATTTTCCTCTTAGAAGGTTAGAAAGGAGACTCACCTCGTGTTGAACCTACACTCCGGGTCAAGAACGCGCCCGAAACTCCAAAACTCGGCACCCAAGGACTCAAAATTAGCAAAATGCTACATAAATATATCAATGTACACTCAAACGTATGGAATTCTCCTATTTACTTAGTCATTTCATCCTACTTGAAGAAATCCCAAAATTCATCCCCGGACCCGCATGCTCAGGTTTCGGAAATTTTTGAAAGAATCACTTACCCATAACGTAAGCATCGTTAATATGTGGTTTTGTATGATTTCATATCTAATTAACAGGTAATTCCCTAAATTTTCATAAGGCCCTAGCTTACTAACCCCAATCCTTGATTTTCACTAATTAGGTAGTTAATTTGACTAGAAAACCATGCATTAAACTAAAATTAGGGTAGAATTCATAGTGTTAATCGACTTATTTTCTGTGTCTTTCAGATTAGGCAGAAGGATGCCCTGGTGGAGCAGCTCCGAGAGGATGTAGTGGCCAAGGATGCCGAAATCCTTGAGATGACGCGGCTGAATAATGTCGTGGCTTCATAGAGGGACGCGCTTCGAGGGAAGCTATCCTCGATTCAATACCTTCTTTGATGTGCTCAGGAGGAGGCTGCTACATTATCTGGGGCCAAATTTGAAGCCCACGAGTTTGTCTCTTCATACAGAATGGATGTTGCTGCCGCGAATGGCCGGGCTAGGGAGATATCCGAGAAGGCCGAGTTAAAACTGGCTCGGGCAGGTGCCCATACTCGCTTACAAGCCAGGAGGCAAGCTTTCAAGGAAGCAAGCGCTAGAGGTGTCGATCTCTCTGGAGAGATTGAAGAAGCCAGGGCCTTGGAGGAATAATCGGCAGTGTCGACTACATCAGATGAGGGATCTGAAAGCGGCTCGGGCATCAGCGAAGGCGAAGAGTAGATTTACCTAATGTTTTTCTTTTTCCCTATTTTGTACATGGGTCCCTTGGGGGAATTTTTGTATAAATACCGTTGTAAATATATTTTTGAAATAAAATATCTCTTTGTTTCATATCTCCAAAACGTTTCCCTGAAATGCTTACGCAAAAGTCGACTTTCAAGCTTTGATTTTAGCTCTTCGGAACCCGTACTTGCAATAATAGAGCCCCTCAAGATCGGACACCTTCTCGAGGCTAGGTCGGCATGGGAGTTTCGATCCCTCGAACGCTGTGTGACAGTGTCATTCATATGACATGACCGTGAAGTGACCAAGGTGGCCCCGTCGGTACACTTCTCCAAAAGTTATAACAACTTTGCCAGAATTAATTGTCTTTCAAAGTAGTTGAATGGTCTCCGCTTGTTCTATATATATACTTGCTTCCTCTTCAGTTTAAGTCTTGCAAATTTTCAAACTAGCTTTCTCTTCAAGGTTCTCTTCCTTTTCTCATCTTGCGAAACTGTTTTCATTTCTTCCTCTTTACCTTTGCTTAAGTAGTTATGGCTGCCGTGCTTGAATCCGTTCACCAAGAAGAGGGAAACCCTACCTCTGCTTCTTGTTGGCCGGTGGTACACCGCCGGCGTACGGTGAGTTAACCTCGAGCTGTTTTTCTTTGATAAAAGATTTGCACTAGAGAAACCCTTCGATGCCCCGGGCCATCAAGAGCATGCGTCGAGGTTTATTCGATCGATAGAAGAAAATCACCTCGAGGCCGTGAGGAGAGATTGCGGATGGGGAGAAAATGTGATGTTGCAGATACCTTCCTGAGAAGAGAATATTCTGACCTACGTGGATAGATTCTTGAACATGTATACGTACCTATTTACATTGGGCCCCCTCGACCTCCTTGTGCTCGAATTCTGCAAAAGGTATCGAGACACCCTGGCTCAGATTCATCCATCATTTTGGCAGATAGTGTTGATGGTGAGGCACTTTACCAAAATGACTGAGCTCGAGTTTACCCTAAGCCAACTTATTAGATTATATTGGACACATCATTATCTAGGCCTGATTGTGTTATGATGCTGATCCACCAAGCCTTTCATTCCCACCGTCGACGTCATTCCTGTGGAGTTCCTTCCATTTCCCGAAAAATGGAACTTCAAACGTAAGTACTATGTCGTACCTTAGTGACCTTTACTTTTGTTGATTTATAAGAATGTTTCTTTTTCTCTTTCTCAGCAGTCCCATGGATGCCGGAGGATATCCCGATCTTGCGGACTGGACTCGGAGGTTGGCAGCTTCCTCGACATATGACGAATGCAAGTGGCGAGATTTGTCGAAGGGCAGATGGGAAGCAAAGCACCACGGTATGAGCCATGTGCTTGCCTTTTGAGGAATGCTCTCTTTTATGTGTATTAACTCCACCACCGCAGGTGTTGGTGGATTCTCCAAGGTGAGATCGTGTCCCTTCGAGGAGAGGGAATGCCCGTTGGCTTTAGAGCCGAGGGAGGATAATAAGCGAAAAAGGTCCTCTATGGATGAGGACATTCTCAATGAGGCGGGGCCTGCCGGAGACACAAAGGAGACGCCGCCGCTGAAGAGGACTTTATATATGTTGGTCATTCTGTGGACATCAATTCTCCTCGGGAGGATGGTTCTTCGCCTACAGGTCGAGTCAGGGGCCCTCCCGAGGTTACCGATCCTACTAGGCCTGAGACATCTAATTTCGAGGGAGATGTTCCTCGAGAGGGAAAGAGCAAAAGTCCTCCACCATCGTCTGCTTCCTCCCTCGAAGGTACATCGAGTGACGTTCGGGGCTAGGGGCCGCTCAAACCAAGTGGGATCTCGAATGATCATGCCCCTACTGAGAGCGGTTCAACTGGGGTCGATGGGGCCAGGCCAGTAAGCCCATGCTCAACTTTTAAGGAGGCTCAGCGGCTCTGTTCCGAGGTGAGTTTTGGTTGGCTTTGTTGGTTTTTCAGTTTTGTATGTTCATTTTTTGAATTGAAGCTTCTTTTTCGTAGGATTTTGACAAGCTCAAGTCCGAGCTGCTCCATTGCAAGGCCAAGTTGTGGGAAACCTTGGGCAAGGAGAAATCTCTCATGATTTTTTGTAATGAGAAGACAAAATAATTGATATGCCTACGACAGGAGGTGAATCGAAGCCGAGAATACGAAAGAGATCTCGAGCAACAGGTAATCCTTATTTTGAGGGAGTATGTGCTTCCTTTCCTGCCTTCGAGAATTAATGTTTTGGTGCTTCAGTTGCAGAGAAAAATGGAAGCGTTCGAATGCCTTTAGGGTGAAGTCGGACAGGTCCATTCCGAATGTAATTCGTTGAAGGCGCATTTAGGCGTTCATGCAACGACCCAAAGGAATGCTTTGGCCAAGGCTTCTACCCTCTAGATACAACTTTGCAATGCTCGAAAAGATAGCTCGATTCAGACGAGCAAGATTGCCAAGCTCAAGACTGATCTTTTGAATATGATGGCCGAGGTCGTGGATTCCCGGGCTAAAATTGAAGAAGTTCCGGCAAAGGGTGATAAGAAAGTGGATGTTTATTTAAAAGATGTTGCCTATGCTCGGGCTGAGCTGATGGGAGTTTTTGACAAAGAGAGGAGGGGCAATGAGTATGCTCGATGCAAGTCTCAGAGGGAGACCCTCGAAGAGATTCATACTAGAGGCTTTGATCTCTCGGAAGAGATAAAGCAGGCCAAGGCGGATGAGATCGACACCAAGTTTTTCCTTTCTTTCGGTGTTGATGTTGATATTTGATGGCTTCCGAGGGAGCTGGTCCCTAGAGCAGACTAGGTTTTTCTTCCTTGTCCTTTGTAAAGACTCCTGTGGGAGCATTGTAAATGCATATTTGTAATACACATTTATATAAATTCATATTTGTAATACACATATATATAAAGGATTCTTTGGTATTTCTAATTTGCTTGTCGATAATTAGCCCGATGGATTGGACTTCGAAATGAAACCCTTGGGGTTATAAATTGGCCCTGAGGCTTTTTAGGCTGGCCCGTGGGCTTTTACGCATTGGGTCGGTACGCCCTTTAATATGGCTGACACTCAGGATCTTACGCATTTGGCCCTTAGGCGCTTTAGTTAACCGTTTCAGGCTCAGTCTTCGAGTCGGGTTTCGACTCGAGCTCATCGACCCTCGGGTTTTTTATATCGGCCCTGAGTCTTTTTAGGCTAGCGCTTAGGCTCTTACGCATTGGGTCGGTACGCTCTTTGATATGGCTGGCTCTCGGGCTTTTACGCATTTGGCCCTTAGGCGCTTTAGTTAACCGTTTCGCACTCAGTCTTCGAGTCGGGTTTCGACTCGATCTCATCAACCCTCAGGTATTTCTAAATCGGCCTTGAGGCTTGTTAGGATGGCGCTTATGCTCTTACGCTTTGGGTCGGTACGACCTTTAATGTGGCTGGCGATTTGGGCTCTTACGCGTTGGGTCGGTACGACCTTTAGTGTGGCTGGCGACAAAAATAACAGATAGAGGAAGTAAAAAATACTAAAATAATAGAATTAGAAAAATAATTAGAAATGCTAAAACAGTTATATGCAAGTAGGCAAAAAGAAAAAGAAAAACGCAAAGAAGAAGAACAAGAGTTAAGACTGACAAATGAAATAGAAAAATTTAAATTACAATTAGAAGAGGAACAAGATAATCCACCAAAAATAAGCATAAACGAAATAAATGAAGAAAGTGATAATGATAATGATCTAGGAGAAAACTATTCAGAACAAGTGAGACGTATACAGAAATTATAGAAAAAATAGAAAAGACAAAAATAAATCCGGAAATAAATACAGGAGATATGAACACCAACGATAAATCAAGTGCATTAGGAGTAAAAAATCCAAAACATCTAAATCCAAACTACTACAGAATAAGCTATGATTCATATAATAGTAATAAAATATTATGGGATAAAAGGCTAAATAAGAAATGGACACCAAGGCAGACAATTGAACAATGTAATTTTTTAGATCTCGATTGTGTAACATATATAAATAAAGCAATCCAATTATGGATAGGATATATCTCAAAACAATTAATATATAATAAAATAGCAATAACTGAAACATCAGGATATATAGAAAGAACACTCATAGGAACAGTAAAACTATGGTTACAAAATTTAACAAATGAAAGCTTAGATACATTGAGAAATAATAAAAAACATGATGGTACAGTTGCAACAACAGCTACAGAAATATTGTATAAATATGAAATAGCGATAAGAAATGAATTTAGTAGTATGACAACATAAATAGAAGAACAAAATAAAGAAAAAACTACAAATAGAAATTTAATAACAAAATTAGCAATATATAATATGTGTTATATAGACGAGTATACTTGTGCATTTAGAGACTATTATTATAAAGGAACATATAGTCCGGATGAAAGTAAAGAAATAAGAAAATTATATTTTACCAAACTACCAGAACCTTTCAGCTCAAAAATAATAAAAAATTAGAATAAAGCAGAATTAGCAGATACCCTAGGAGCTCGAATAAAATTTTTACAAAAGTGGTTTATAGAACTATGTGAAAAATATAAAAAAAATATCAAAATGGATAAAATATTAGTAAAAAATTTGACATGTTGCAAAAATAGAACAGCACCCCAATTCGGATGCACAGATAAATATTATAAAAAAGGTAAGAGAACAAGAAGATATAAGCCATATAAATCCAAATATAAGTATAAGAAACCAAGAAGAAGATATTATGTAAAAAAGTACAAACATAAAAAATCATATAAAAGAAAGAAAAAACTAACAGAATGTACTTGTTACAATTGTGAAAAACTAGGACACTTAGCTAAAGATTACAAATTACCAAAAAATCCAACGAAGAAACAAATTACCGAAATAATAATAGACAATGATAAATATACACAAATGGAATATATAGATTATGAATTAGGAAGTGAAGACAGCATATATGAATTATCAGAAAATGAAAAGGATATAAATATTAACATAATAGAAGAATCAGACGAAGAGAATTATGACTGAAAAAGATATACAAATCATACAACAAGAAGAACACCAAGATGAACAATCTTCAGAATAAAAAATAATATTTGACACCATTATATTTGAGCAAATAAAAGGAAAAGAGTTAGATCTAAGCATAGACAAAACACTAGAAGTGCCAACAATAAAGAATTGGTTTAAAAGACAAAAAGAAGAACACTACGTAGTTAGCCAAAGGGAACATATAATAGACTGTAAATACATTAAAGGTAAAGCCAGAATACCAATCTTAAATAAAAAAAAACTATTAAATAAAGAAATACAAGATATAAAAGCAAAAAACCCAATAGAATACGTACATTTAGGAGGAACAGGGATACTAATAAAAGCATGTTTTAGAGAAGGAATAGATTCCCCTATAGAAATATACTTAGCAGATGATAGAATTGTACAACCTATAGAAAAAAGTATAATAAGTGCAGTAAAAGGTAACTTAATATACCAAAATTTAAGTTCATAATAAGTGCAAACTATTCAGTAGCAATAGATGATAGAAACATAGAAAAATCATTAGTTCTATACTGGAAAATGTCAGGAATAGAACTAGCACCAGGAAGTAAGATATTCACAGCAAGATGTAAAAATCTATATGTCTTAACAACAAAACATAAGATAACAACTAAATATAAAATAAATAAAATTAAAATAGAAAATCCGTTCGAGAGAATAGTATCAGTTATAGACAACAATGATTATAGTTATAAAGAAATAGACATAGAAGAAGGCCTAGAAATAGTAAAAGAAAGATTAAGCACGTCAAAACGAACAAGTGATGAAATACCAGAAACATCATCAAGAAGAATAGATTACACAACTCCAAAAAAATTAATAGAATAAAAAATAGAAGAAATAAAACCACATCATTATTATATAACAGGAATAATGGACCAAAGGAAATATTTAATATTAATAAATACAGGACAAGAGGAAAATTATGTTATAAGAGAATTAATACCAGAAAAAGAAATAGTAACGAATGAACAACAATGTTCGAAATTACCAAAAGCACTAAGAAAAATTGAAGAGACGACTGAAAAAGAATTAGTTATTGGAGGAATACCAATATTAATAAATTTCAAAATATATCAAGGAGATAAAAACATTACACTAGGAATAAAGTGGTTAGAAAAAGTCAAACCATATAACTTAGAAGATAAGCAATTAACAATAAGTTATGAAAACAAAAAGATAATAATCAAAAGAACCTTAATATAATAAAATGACAAAAATATATATACTTGCCAAGATAATAGTAGAAGGATATTACAATAGATATTATACACCTATGATGGATACAGGAGCAGAAGCTAACATGTGTAAACATAATTGTCTACCAGAAAACAAATGGGAAAAGCTAAGAACACCCCTAGTAGCAAGAGGATTTAACAAGGAGGGAAGTATGATAACACACAAAGCAAGGAATCTAAAAATACAAATATGGAATAAAATATTAACCATAGGAGAAATATATAGTTATGAATTCGCAAATAAAGACATATTACTAGGAATGTCATTTTTAGACAAGTTATTCCCACATACTATAACAAAAACACATTGGTGGTTTACTACCCCATGTAAACAAAGAATAGGAGCAAAAAGAGTAAATAATAAATTAAGAAAAACAACACCATGGATTAAAGGAAGTGAGAAAATCACCCAAAAATTAGAAAATATAACACTAAGCAACCATAAAATAGAAATAATCATATTTTCAATAGATAAGATAAAACTACTCCAAGATAAATTAGAACTACTATATAATGATAATCCCCTACAAGGATGGGAAAAACATAAAACAAAAATAAAAATCGAACTAATAGATGAAAATAGTATAATAACACAAAAACCTTTAAAATACAATTTTAATGACCTAACAGAATTTAAAATACATATACAAGAATTATTAGACAATAAATACATACAAGAAAGCAATAGCAAATATACTAGCCCAACATTTATAGTAAATAAACATAGTGAAGAATAAAGAGGAAAAAGTAGAATGGTTATAGACTATAGAAATTTAAATGCAAAAACCAAAACATACAATTACCCAATACCGAATAAGATATTAAAAATAAGACAAATACATGGACATAATTATTTTAGCAAATTTGACTGTAAATCAGGATTTTACCATCTGAAACTAGAAGATGAATCTAAAAAATTAACAGCCTTTACAGTACCACAAGGATTCTATGAATGGAATGTATTACCATTTGGATATAAAAACGCACCAGGTAGATACCAACACTTTATGGACAACTACTTCAACCAATTAGAAAATTGCATAATATATATAGATGATATACTATTATATTCTAGAACAGAGAATGAACATATAAAACTACTAGAAAAATTCATACACATTGTAGAAATATCAGGAATTAGTTTAAGTAAAAAGAAAGCAGAAGTAATGAAAAATCAAATAGAATTCTTAGGTATACAAATAGATAAAAATTGAATAAAAATGCAAACTCATATAGTACAAAAAATAATTAACTTGAACGAAACACTTGATACAAAAAAGAAGTTACAATCATTTTTAGGATTAGTTAACCAAGTAAGGGAATATATCCCTAAATTGGCAGAAAATTTACAACTATTATAGAAAAAATTAAAGAAAGATGTAGAATACCATTTTGACGAAAAAGATAAAATACATATTAAAAAGATTAAAACTATGTGTCAAAAACTACCAAAACTATATTTTCCGGATGAAAAAAGACAATTCACATACATAGTAGAAACTGATTCTAGTGATCACAGCTATGGAGGAATTCTCAAATATAAATATGATAANTGATTGCAGATCACCTATCAAGACAAAGGTACTCAAACAGAAGATAACACTCCAGATATACTCTCAATACTTACTACACTATCCTTACAAGTGGACAGTATAGGAACGAGACTGCAAAAGATAGAACAGAATGAGCTATGTCAGCAGCGTGACATTAAAAACGCGGAGCTAAGTCAGCAGCATGACTTAAAACATGCGGAGCTAAAAGGTGACGTTGAGAAACACCTAAAAACTCAATTTAATGAAAAATCTAGTATTTCAGGTACAACGGCAGCATCTAACAACACATCAGCAGCAGGAACTAGCAAGCCCAGGTAAAATAATTCAAATATGAATGTAGTATTCGACAAATCATTTATACCAAAAATAAGAAAAGACCCATTATACATACCACCCCAAATAAACACCTACAAAGATATCCTGAACCAAGAAAAACAAACATACAATCATATAACCAGATCATATATCGAAAATATCCACAAACTACAGACTTTTCTAAACCTAAATCCAAGATCCAAAACTACAAAAAATCCAGCAGAAGACTATATAACACAACCACTACAACGTTACAACCACCTAATAGCACAACCAGGAACTAGTGCAAACCTAGTAAACACTTGTTATAATTACGGACTACTTAGTACCGTATATACATCTACAGGAGAAGAAATAGCTACAATACCATAAATATACAAACCCTTTACTACCTATAAAAGAATTACCAAAGGAGACCTATTTTTTTATAAAATTCTATACAACACCAGCAGAAATACTCCATGATGAGATAAAACCACCAATTCAAGTTATTAAAATAGGACTTACACGAGACATGATCATACCTGAAAAGATAGAGCAACAACCATAGATACCTAAAGTAGGAATACCAGATTTCTATGCAAATAAAAGGATAATTGAACTATCTACAATACTTAGCGAGCTAGCAAACAACTACCTAAATGAAAGTCCAGTATGGAACTACTACCCAAGAGGACAGACAATAATATACGCACACTCAAAAGAACTACGAGAAAATGACATGGAAGAGATACAGAAATGGGTAATGACATTACTTAGACCCGGGCAACAACCAATTACAAGAGCTATATGAAAAGACTTTATTTCTCAACAGATAATGACCAAATACTGCAAATTAGTTGGACCAGTATACCCTGATGACATATGCTCAAAATGCAACAGAGAAGATAACGTAATCCCAGATGTCCAGTTAGATGAAGCCATCTAAAGAAAGAAATCACATTCAGCAAAGAAGATAAGAAGGAAAACCACATAAAGTAGATTCCAGACAAGAAAATGACATAAAGGAGATGGTCGACAGAAAAAGACTTATGATAAAGACATAAAGAAATACAATTATGTAACGTTTTTTGTTTTCTTATAATACGCCAAAAGTAGAATAGTAATTAGCTTTTTACTTTATTTCTGAGCCGTCCAAATGTAATTAAAAGGACAAGCACTCTTTTAATTTTTAAGCTTTTAATTAGAACCGCCCATTTGTAAAGAAAAAGGGATATTAGGACAATTTGGTATCAGCTACCTTCAACTATAAATAAAAAGCTAAACCAAAGAAGAGGGACAAGCTCTTCATTCGAATTTCTAAAACCACACTTTCTCTACCATCTCTCTAAAATACTCTCTTAAATAAAAATATATCTTAAAAAACTATGGAGAATTCAAATGAGCTACAAAATCAGGTATACTTATTCATAGTCATGTATAACTAAACTTTTATATTCCTTATAATCTCTTGAATATCATAAATGTTTATCATGTTATAGTACTGTTATAAAGAACATCTTGAGAAAGCTTTCCATGTCTAGTAATGTTAAGAGTAGTTAAGCCCAGACTATGCCATCCTAAGGTCGAAACCGGTAGGCAAGGAAGCCGTTTAGGGGAGTAGACAGAGTTGAGGCACTGTTAGGGTAAATGATTGAAGCAAGAAAGTCATGGTAGTGGCCAGAAAAGATTTTTCAGAATAACTTATTAAAGGATGATAGACTTTATGATAAACAAAGAGGTTAGAAGGAATATGTTTAGTAAACACATGATAAGAATAAATACAAATACATATCTAACGAACAACCACACATATCTAATTGATGACAATAATAATTATAAAATACCCATATTATATACCTTTAAACAACTTAATAACGATATTAGAAGAAAAATTTACGATATTTTGGTTACTTTTGAAATAATAAAGATAATGGAACAAGGATGGACAGAACTAATTATATCAGAGGATATAGACGAATTAGATTTATATGAACTAGGTTTATATTCAAATTAATGATCAGCTACGAATATCTCCAGTACTGGTTACGAACTTTAGAAAATATAAATTTATTAGAAAAATTATTAAAAGATAATATAGAAGAATATCAAGAAACTCAAGATATCCAATACTTAGAATATATAGGAGAAAATATAAAGGAAATTTCAAGGTTAATTCCGCTAGCCGCAAGATATTATGAAAAGACATTTAGATCATAATAGGGACCTCCCCATACGCTCTTTCCGAGCCTGCACGGAGGTTGATCAACTCCTCATTTTTTCGGGCACATAGAGCCTCCAGCTCAACCGACTCCGATATAAGCTTCTCAAGCTCCTATCCACGATGAGTCAACTCATCTTGAATCTTGGAGAAGGCTTGGTCATACATCTTCTTGGCCTACAGCACAAAGGAAGAAAATTAGAAAGCAAGAGTAGAAAGTGGAAGAACAGCATATTATTTCAAGAAAGTCACCTACTTTTGGAGCCTCTCGGCCTCCTCGAGGGCAACGGGGGAATCAATATCGGTCTCCTCCTCTACGCCTTCAAAATAATCTCTGAATGCATCATCCCTTCCATGAGAGGTCCCCAAAAAGGGGGCATTCCTATCCTGGGCATCTCATATCTCCCCTAGAGAAAGCGACGGGCCCGATCAAAATCCACCGGCAACATCAGCCTCTATCGAGGCTTCCTCTCGCTCCCAAAAAGTTTTGGAAGTAGACCCCTCGAACAGACCGACGCGGACTGTGCCATGTCCGACGAGCGTCTTGGGGACTGCACTTGAACCCTCCTCGAGGTCCTCCTCAGCACATGGTGGGTCCGCATCGGCCGCCTCTAACTCAGCGACCGCCCAAAAATTTTCGAAGCATCAAGGCTTTGTTTTGCCCTTTGTACCAAAGGGAAAGTATCATCACTTTCTTCCTCGTCTCACATGCTCTCAGTGGACATTGAGGATAGGAATGTGGCATCGGTCTTGGGCTTCCGAGCCTTTGCCTTTTTGGAGTTTAGAGACTCCGCCGAGGTATCCTTCTTCCTTTTGTTCTCCTTGGCAGTATTCAAAGCATCTTCCTCACCAGGAGGGGGCGGTCTCATCAACACGCCTTCCCCAAGGCCTACACAAGCGTGATATATCAAACTCACCACCATCGAGAATACTTAAAAAGAATGAGAAAACAACAACAACGAGAGCATACCATGGTTCTTAGGAGTCATAATACCTGAAATGGAGATGCTCATAACTTCAAACCGCTGAACAACACTCCAGAGCTCAAAATGATGGGTCGGGTCGTTACATTAGATCCCTAACTTGATTTATTGATTTCCACTGATGTTTATTATATGAATTTACATGATTTTAAAAGCTCTTCACTTCACTCAACTCCTTATATATATTTTTTACTTAGTGAGTTGGTGTACTCACGATACTCCCTGAACCTTGTGTGCAGATCCAGGTGCCCGGATCGAGTGAGATTTGATTCTTCATCAGTGGAGCAGTTGTCAGAGATTGTGAGGTAGTTTCACGGCGTTCGCAGCCCCACCCTTCTCCTTCTCATTTTTCTTTGTTGCTATTTAGATTTTTCCTAGAATTGATGTATTAAGGAAATCGTGTCAAAAATTTTATTCCATTTAGTTGCTCATGACTGTTGACTCCGGGTTTTAGGTATGTTACTTGGATGTTTTTCATTGATTATCCGCATTTGTCAAATATTAAAAGTAGAAGATTTATGATAAATCGTGTTATGGTTTTTAATGGAAATTTTGTTGTTATTATGTTCAGTAAATTGGCTAGCCTAGTACCGTGATAGGCGCAATCACGGCCTTTGTAGATTTGGGGTTGTGACAAGTGGGTATCAAAGCCTAGGATACATAGGACTCACTGGTCATGAGATGGTTCAGTAGAGTCTTGCGGATCGGTACAGAGACGTTTGTACTTATCTTCGAGATGCTACAGAACCCTTAGGGAAAATCCCACATTTCTTGAATTCTTGTCGTGTGAATCTATTGATTCTGGCAACTAAAATTCTATTGTTTCATTCCTCATAGATGGTGAGGACACGCCACCGGACAGGGCGATCAGCAACCAGTGGGGCCCATGAGGGGTTAAGGACGTGGTCGAGGCCGTTGTAGAGGTAGAGGTGCATCCCACGCAGCTCAAGGTAGTACCTATAGACCTGCCTATTGTTCCAGATAAAGTCCCAACCACAGATATTCCAGTAGGACCAGCTCAAGCACCAGTTGTGCCTATTGTTATTCTGGGTCTTCAAGAGACCTTGGCCTAGATTCTGACCGCATGCACCATTCTTGCTCAAGCGGTCGCTATTTCTACTTCAGCTGCTACTTCTAAGGCCGGGGGAGGCACTCAGACTCTAGCTGACCGTACACCCGAGCAGGTTATTCAGGGGCTTCATACCTCGAAGGCAGTTCCAGCTCAGCCGGGTGCACCAGCCCAAGATTTTGTGATTCCGCCTGTGGTTGACGATGAGCAGCGTAGGTTGGAGAGATTTGAGAGGCTTTCGCCTCCGACTTTTAGTGGCGCTAAGGGCGAGGATGCCCAAGGTTTCTTGGACAAGTGTCACGTGATGCTTCGTACGGCAAGGATATTGGAGACCAGTGGGGTCTCGTTTACTACCTTCTAGTTCTCAGGAGCTGCATTTACATGGTGGGAGGCTTATGAGAGGTGGAGGCCCGTTGGTGCAATGCCCCTTTCTTGGCACAAATTTTCCACATTCTTGTTAGAGAAGTATGTTCCACAGTTCCGCAGAGAGGAGTCGCACAGTCAGTTTGAGCAGCTGCGATAGGGTGAAATGACGGTGTCACAATACGATATGAGGTTTTTTGAGCTCGCCCGTCATGCTCTTTGGTTAGTCCTTGTAGAGAGAGATAGGATCAGGATATTTGTGGATGGCTTCTCGTATCAGCTTCGTATTCTTATGACCAGAGAGAGGGTATCGGGTGCTACTTTTGGGCTGTTTGTTGATATTACCCGACAGATTGAGTCGGTTCATCGCCAGGAGCGAGATGAGATGGAGGCAAAGAGGCCTCGAGGATCTGGTAGTTTTGGTGGTGTTCCTTCAAGGGGCAATTCTAGCACGGCAGGGGTCGTCCATGCAGGAAGGTTCAGTCGGGCCACTGAGGTGATCGTGAGGGATCCGCTGGTCGTAGTCTTCATAATTCTCATCATGGTCACCCATCACTCAGTGCTCTTCCAGCCTAGAGTTCATGTCGAGAACCATCGGTTCAGGGCTCATCTATGCCTGACTCTTCCGAAGGTTATCTAGGTGTTATGGGTTCCCTTCAGTCCCCATTTCCAGCACCGGGGAGTTGTTACGAGTGTGGAGACTTTGGACATATGAGGAGAAAGTGTCCTCATTTTCTTGGGGGTCCATCTCAACAGAACGGTCAGTCCTAGACATCAGCTCCAGTTACTTCACCACCCGCCCAGGCAGCGAGAGGTGGGGGTTAGGTAGCTAGAGGCCGCTCTAGAGGGGGAGGTCGATCCGGTGGAGGTCAGGCCCATTTTTATGCACTTCCAGCCAGACCATATGCTAGCCTCATATGCAGTGATTACAGGTATTGTTTCAGTTCATCACTGAGATGCTTCAGTCTTATTTGATCCTGGTTCCTTGTATTCCTACGTTTCATCATATTTAGCCCACTTTATGGATATTCCCCGCGAGTCCTTAGTCATATTTGTTCATGTGTCGACTCTGGTAGGCGATACTATTGTTGTGGACCGAGTGTATCGGTCATGTGTTATATCTATTGGGGGTCAGGAGACCCGAGTGGATCTGCTATTTCTTATCATGGTTGACTTTGATGTGATATTAGGCATGGAATGGCTATCTCCGTGTCATGTTGTTCTAGATTATCACACTAAGGCTGTGACCTTAGCGATGCCGGGATGCCCGAAAGTCGAGTGGAGAGGTTCTATTCATTATGTGCCTAGTAGGGTGATTTCATACATGAAGGCTCAGCATATGGTAGAGAAAGGATGTTTGTCTTATTTGGCTTTTGTGTGGGATGTCAGTGTTGAGACTCCCACTATCGATTATGTTCATGTAGTTTGTGAGATCCGGATGTGTTTCTTGTTGATTTTTCGGGCATGTCACTCGACAGGGATATTGATTTTGGCATTGAGCTTGTGCCGTACACTCAGCCTATTTCGTTTCCACCTTATCATATGGCACCATCGGAGTTGAAGGAATTGAAAGAGTAGCTTCAGGAACTCCTAGAAAAGGGGTTCATCCGGCATAGTGTGTCACTTTGGGGTGCACCGATGTTGTTCGTGAGGAAGAAGGATGGTTCCATGAGAATGTGTATTGACTATAGGCAACTGAACAATGTTACAGTCAAGAATAAGTATCCTCTGCCTCGCATTGATGATTTGTTTGACCAGCTTCAGGGAGCTAGGGTGTTGTCTAAGATTGACTTGAGATCCGGGTACCATCAGCTGAAGATTCAAGATTCATATGTTTCCAAGACGGCTTTCAGGACCCGTTATGGCAACTATGAGTTTTTGGCGATGTCTTTTGGGCTGACCAATGCCCCAGCAGCGTTCATGCATTTGTTGAACAGTGTATTGTAGCCATATTTGGATCCCTTTGTTATTGTGTTCATTGATGACATCCTGGTGTATTCTTGAAGCCAGGAGGAGCATGCTCAGCATTTGAGGGTTGTATTGCAGAGACTGAGGGAGGAGAACCTTTATGAAAAGCTCTCCAAGTGTGAGTTTTGGCTTGGCTCACTAGATTTCTTGGGGCATCCGGTGTCCAGTGAGGGGTATTCAGGTTGATCCGAAGAAGATAGAGGCGGTGTAGAGTTGTCCTAGACCATCCTCAGCTACAGAGATTATGAGCTTCCTTGGTTTGGCGGGATATTACCGTCGCTTTGTGGAGGGGTTTTATTCTATTGCTTTACCCTTGACCAAATTGTCTCAAAAGGGTGATCTATTCAGGTGGTCAGACAAGTGTGAGGAGAGCTTTCAGAAGCTCAAGACAACTTTGACCTCAACTCCAGTGTTAGTATTGCCATCAGCTTCAGGTTCTTATACCGTGTATTTTGATGCCTCGAGGATACGCATTGGTGATTGCCTACGCCTCGCACTAGCTGAAGACTCACAAGAAGAATTACCCGATGCATGATCTCGAGCTAATATCCATTGTTCACGCCTTGAAGATTTGGCGTCATTATTTGTATGGGGTTCATTGTGAGGTTTTTATTGATCATTGTAGCCTGCAACACTTGTTTAAACAGAAGGATCTGAATTTGCATCAGAGGAGATGGTTGGAGCTTCTCAAAGACTATGATATCACTATTCTATTCCATCCGGGGAAGGCCAGTGTAGTGGCCGATGCCTTGAGTCGTAGAGCACAGAGTTTGGGGAGTCTAGCATATCTTCCAGCAGCAAAGAGACCATTAGCACTTGATCTTCAGGCCTTAGCGGGCTAATTGGTGAGGTTGGATCTATCGGAGCCCCGCCGGGTATTGGCTTGTGTTCCATCCGTCCAGGTTCTGCGGAGATGTATCAGGATCTGAGGGAGCATTATTGGTAGAGGCGGATGAAAAAGGATATTGTTGGATTTGTGGCTCAGTGTCTCAACTGTAAGCAAGTCAAACACGAGCACCATAGACCCGGATAATTGCATCAGAGTTTGGTTATTCCTGAGTGGAAGTGGGAGCAAATCACAATGGACTTTGTAGTTGGGCTCCCACGGACTTCGATGAGATTCGATGCTATATGGGTTATTATGGATCGGCTGACTAAGTCCGCTCACTTCATTTATGTTAGTACTACTTATTCTTCGGAGCAGTTAGCTGAGATTTATATTAGGGAGATTGTTCGGTTGCATGGTGTTACGGTTGCCATCAATTCTGACAGAGGTACTCAGTCCACATTGCAGTTCTGGAGGTTCATGCAGAGAGAGTTGGGTACGTAGGTTGAGTTGAGCACGGCTTTTGACCCTCAGACAAACGAGCAGTCCGAGCGCACTATTCAGTTTCTATAGGATATGTTGCGCGCTTTTGTTATCGACTTTGGGGGTTCATGGAACCAGTTTTTGCCACTCGCAAAGTTTCCATATAATAATAGTTATCAGTCGAGTATTTATATGGCTCCGTATGAGGCATTGTATGGGAGGAGGTATAGATCTACGGTTGGTTGGTTTGAGCCGGGTGAGTCCAGACTCTTGGGTACGGATTTGATACAGGATGCTTTAGATAAGGTGAAGTTGATTCAGGAACGGCTTCGCACAACGCAGTCGCGCAATTCGACATTAAGTACTCAAGGTGCGTTGCCCTAACCATGGGGAATCGGACGATACCATGCCACACGAACCCCCAAGAACATAGCCAATACATCTCAATCCCGAAATACGCAGTTACTTACCTTACTCAAATCTAGCTATAAAGCCCAATTAGAACCGCAACATATGTGTATATAACCAACAGTCACCACTCCTCGCAACTTCGAAGGGTGACCCATAGATCACTCCAGAATAGGAACAAACTCAATGATAATCGAATGGTGCATCCCTCCACAATAGCAATTCGGAGTCAATAATTCCGACCCGGTGCAGAACACACACCCATAATGGGCCTGCCAATAAACTTAAATCAACTTTGGTCACCCACAACAGATAGATAACTCTTCGAAGGTTCACAATGATTGAATCATGGCACATACTAACATCTGACTAGCTTTGCTCGCATCTTCACAGTTCACTACCACAAAATAACCTGTTTATGAGAAATCTCAGTCTCGAAGTCATGAACCGCACCAATTACTATATATGATCTCAACTCCACCGCTCGAATACATAACACATCCCTAATACTCAATCATTCCCTGAGGGATACCCCTATAATTCTTCTGTGTCACCAAGCAACCTTGAATATCAGCATTTGATCCAACAATAGAGCGTCGCTATACCAACGAAGCACCCTTAACTCCACACATTGACCTTTCTGAAATGTATATCCTCATCAAGACACCCAATTGGTGATATCATCTCCCTAGTCATCTGAAACGGCCAATGCTGCCTATGAATGTTTTTGACCTTCCTCCCATAACTGAACCGTGACCTCACATATGCAAATTTCAACTCTACACGACATACCGCATACACCATGCCATCCTATGGTGAATATGAGAACTTCATCATCCCTTCCGAACCATAAGCAACTACGTACCCAAATAGCCAACAACTCCCCATTTGATCCCATTTAGAAGCAAAATCACTATACATCACCTGCACCTCACGTCAGTAGAAGATATACATCTCTAATCGCAGTATAAACCATCAAGAACTATCTGAAACCCATTTGTACAACACCAAACTGACATGACCAAATCCTTCTAACTCAACCAAGCTACGCATGTCACGAAAACCCAAGAGCATTGCTAAGAAATATCTGTAAAAACTCATTGCCTCTTAAACAACCAAAGAACTAGTCATATCCTTTACCATGCCGATTCGACCTACTACAGAGTTGTCCTATTTATCCAAGTTTCTTCTGAATTACCTTTGAATTGATACTTCTCCTTTCCATAATACCACAATTCTCAACCCAGACTCACCACACGAGACCCAAGCATAAAACCATACGGTCTGAGGCTCATAAGCCGCTGAATACTTCTCTCAAATATCCCCAAAAGTACCACATTCAAAATACTTATCCTGAAGAGACTTCTTGTGAATCTAAAGCCATTACCTTCGCTTTCCTGATACTGATATGTAGAATCCATGATAATGTAGAAATGCCACACGTTTGGCACCCTCCAACGTAAATCTCAGTTCTAGCCAATACGCACCTTGAAGATCCTCAATTGTTACGTATAACCTTGAATATGTCAGAACCATTATCGAGAGTCATCCACTCTACACACATCTCAATTACACCAATCAAGCAGACAGAAAGACCTGACCCCGTTTGCACAACAATATACTAGGAAGTAATCCACACACTAGAAGCAACAAGAAACTCCATAGACTTCACCCACTACACCTCTTACAATTACAACTCAAGGCATTTCATGATTCTTATGTACCCATAAAGCATAACACAACCCCTATCCAAAATTTCCTTTATTCAAGTCATTCTCGATCTCAACCCCTGCAGGTCATAACTGATTCACCAGTATACCTCGAACCGAACCCAACACATCAAATAATCGTGCAACCAACTTATCATTAGCAGACTCCCCCACTTGGCTCACCATTGATCAAAACAACAGTAACTCATAATGACCATACGCTAACCCCGCCGCCATACCACTGTGAGATTCAACTAAATTCTTCATAAGCTCATATATAACTCAAACCATTTAACATCCCCAATCATCTCCAACCTCGCATTTACCATTGCAACAGCAGTGCCAACTCCCACAAGTGACCTAAACTCAAATTACAACATATATCAATTACTGGTAAAAGAGAACTTTTTACAAAACAACATAAGGATCACACAACCTCAGAACACCTCGTGGGAAATAGCCCTGCCTGCTTAGCCTCACACTGATATATCTCTATACACTTTCGAAGATCATAGCTATTATGCAATCTCTTTACCCTCCTTCATTAGAATAAACCAATGCCTACCCTCGAGACATCACCGTAAGCGGTATAAGAACCTGAAGTTGATGGTAGAACTAACACTGGAGCAGTGGTCAAAGAAATCTTGAGCTTCTGGAAGCCCTCTCCACACTCGTCTGACCACCTGAATACCCTCACTGAACAACAAGTGCCCCAAGAATGCTACTGAACTGAGCCAAAAATTCACACCTGGAGAACTTTGCATAAAGCTTCTTCTCCATCAATCTCTATAATACCCTCCTCAAATGTTGAGTATGCTCCTCCTAGCTACGTAAGTACGCCAGGATGCTATCATTTAATACAATAACGAATGAGTATAAAAACAACTAGAATACAGTGTTACTCAAATACATGATGCTACCAGGGCATTGGCCAGCCCAAAAGACATCACCAGGAACTCATAACACAACAGAATGATCCGCTTCACTCCACAACTAAACAACATGATAGGTCTTCCAATACATTCACAACTCGAAGCCATATGCCAACTCGAGACAAAAATCAAACACCCAATAGTTCTTTCCACATATCTAGCCCGTCCCTTTTTGTCACAACCAAGCGATATGAACACATCTCACCCTCAAATCACACTCACCACATAGTCATCCAGTCACAAAACCCCACTGATAAGGACACAAACGGACATATAAGTCCCCAAACACATGTGCTCACACAATGAAATCTCAGCGCTCAAGCCATAAACAGAATCCGGCCTCAAGTCCTCTAGACTGGCCCATTATCAACAAGCTAAAATCACATTTCATCCATGGAAGTCACAAGCCGTAGATGCACAGCTGATACCAAGCGCTCATGTGCGCATTCGAATACATGGAAGGAATTCAAAAGTTACGCTTTGGCTGGATAAAATGGATTCGCACGACAAGAATTCAAGAATGTGAGATTTTCCTAAGGGTTCTGCAGCCTCTCGAAGATAAGTACAGACGTCTCCGTAACGATCCGTGATACTCTACTAAACCTGCTCATGATCATTGAGTCCTATGTAACCTAGGCTCTGATATCAACTTGTCACGACCCCAAAACCTAAATCGATCGTGATGGCGCCTATCGTGGGACTAGGCTAGCCAACAATCACATATTTACAGTTTCTTTTCAACATTTCATAAACGTATATAAATTACTAAATCTGTTAAGAAAAACAACACAGCTAAACAGTCTACAGCCATCCCCAAGATCCGGAGCCAACATGCCATGAGCATCTAAGAATAATACCAAAAATTCTACCGCCATAATACAAAATCTCGGAACGAAGAACTAAGTACAAAACAAGAAAGGGAAACAGAGATGTTGTGGACCTCTATGTCCCGATTCTGGCTCCGCACGGAAATAGATGGCTAACGCTCGGTACCAGCACTTGTATCTGCACACAAGGCTGCAGGGAGAAATGTGAGTACGCCAACTCAGTAGTAATAAAAATAAATCAAGTCTAAGCAGTAAAAAACACATAAGATCAAATCATTAGTTCACAATAAGCACAATCTTTCTTTCCAACAGTATATATATATATATATATATATATATATATATATATATATGTATGTATGAAATCAACATGCTTTAAAAGCCAACTTCAGTAAAATCCTTTGAAAAATGTGTTTTCCAACAATTTCAGAAATAAAATATCTGAAGAGTTTGTGTAAAGAAAAATAAATCATAAATAGCCCCTCGGGCCAAAACATGAATCATAAATTGCCCCTCGGGCAAAACATCACTCAGAAATCAGTCACTCATCATACCTCACAGTCACTCAGTATCAGCCCCTCGAGCAACCTCACTGTCACTCAAGACTCCCAATCACTCGTCACTCGGCACTCGCACTCAGTAGTTAACTGTGCTCACTAGGGGTGAGTACAGACTCCGGAAGGGCTCCTTCAGTCCAAGCGCTAAAATCAAGCCACCTCGTGGCATCTCATATTCTCACAATCAGGCCCTCGGCCTCACTCAGTCAGAAACTCTCAGTAAGCCCCTCGGGCTATAAGTAAAATGGGGTACTCGACCCAAAACATCATTTTAAAACTCAAATAGTGTAAATAAGGCTGAGTTTCGAAAACAGGTAAGCACAATATGACTGAGTGTAAATCATAAATCAACATAGTGAGTAAATAGCAGTAAAAATCCCCCAAAATGTCTAAACAAGTCGGGACAAGGCCCCAAACATGGCTTACAGCCAAAATATAGCAATAGTTTTAGAACACAGTTTAATATATGATTTAGAGTAAAATACGCAACTCAATAGTTGCCGCGGAAGGGACCAAGTCCAAATCCAAATCAGTGCACGCTACACACTCGTCATCCGGCATGTACATCAGTCCAAAACTAGTGAGAAAAGTATGAAGTCCGGGGTTTCATACCCTCAGGACAAGATTTATAGTCATTACATACCTCAAACCGGCCCACATACTAATTCGCAAAGCTCTTTCCTCTCGAATCGGCTCCCGACCGCTCCGAATCTATCCAAAACCAGATTAATATCATCAATATACGCTAAAGGAACAATGCCCAATCGAAAACTATCAATTTTAGCCACAATTCCCGAAATTGGCCAAACCCGAGCCATGGGCCCACGTCTCGGAATTCGATAAAAATCACATCACAAGAATCATTATCCTTTCCCGAGTCTAAATATATAAAATGCATCAAAATCCGACCACAATTGACCCCTAAATTTCTCAATTATAATTTTCATTTTTTTTGCCAAGCCCTAACCCCTAATTTACACTGATTTTTCCTTTTATTTCACCCCAATTAAGTCCAAAAATCACATAGAAACGAGTTATGAAGTCAAAAATCTTAACTCCAAGTGAACTCTCTTGATTACCTCTTTAATCCCTCTCAAAAGCTTCAAAAATCTCCCAACAAGCCACACAAACTCCGATAACCACCCGAAACTCACCCGAGGCCCTCGGGACCTCAAACAAACATGCTAACATATCCCATAACCTCGTTCAAAATTAGTCGAGCCCTCGAAACACCAAAAACAACACAAAAAAACAAAAATCACATCAGATTCAAGCTTATGCACTTTGAAATTTCTAAATTTCGCCAAAGATGCCAAAACCATCCAAAACACGTCCGATTGACCTGGAATTTTGCTCACGCATCCAAAATGACCCTAAGAACCTGGTCCAACTTCCAGAATTCAATTCTGACCCCGATAGCTTATTTTCCACTGCCGACCGGAAATCGCCAAAAACTAAATTCCGCCAATTCAAGCCTAATTCTACACCGGACATCAAAACCACATTTCGAACACTTATAAGTCCCAAATCACCTAGTGAAGCTATTCGAGCCATAAAAACTACATTCTGAGGTCGTTTACCAATAAGTCAACTTCCGGTTAACTTTTCCAACTATTGAACCAAGTCAAGAGACTATGTGTCTCATTTCTCTCCAAAAATCGCTACGGACCCGAGCCAACCAATCTAACACAACATGATGAAGCTGAACCACACATAATGAAGCAGAAACGGGGGAAATGGGGCTATTTTTCGAAGTACGAGCCCAGATATATGTGTTTCATCTAATTCCAACCTCAAACCGACCCTTAAATCATCAAATTTCACTCTCCAACATCGTAGTAAAAAATTCCCAAATTTTACCTTAAATTTACATAAACTAGATGAAATATTTCATTGGCAATCTTCTATCATCAAAATTGAATAAACTTCACTTATATATTAAATTGTAGTGACAAATCGCCCAAAAGTGCCTCTTACCGAGCTCCATAATTCCAAATAATGAAAAATGACCAAACTCTTCGAAATATAAAATCATGCCAATGATTCTGCATCTGTCGTCACTTAGCCGCTTCTGTGGTACCATATTTGCAGTCAGAAGCTCGCATCTGCGAGTTCCACTAGAGTCCTGACCTAACGCTTCAGCGGTCAACCCACTCGCACTTGCGCACCCTCTTGTGCTGTCTCTCATCGCAGGTGCGGCCCCGCTTTTGTGCATAGCCTTTTGCATATGTGAAGCCCCTGCTCCTCCAGCCAAATTCACTTATGTGGACTCGCATACATCATCATACTTTCGAAAATGAAAAACCACCACTCTTAGCAAAACTTTAGCAATGCAATAATATCAAACATGATCCGAAATCAATCTGAAACTCACTCGAAGGCCCCAGGACCCCGTACAATCACACCAACCAAACCCAAAACGTAACACGAACTTATTTAAGGACTCAAATCATCGAAAACATTGTAACCATAAATCGTACCTCAATTCAAGCCTAAGGAACTCAATAGAATTTCCAAGTTCAAACTTACGCTGAACAAGCCTAAACCAACCTATTGACCTCCAAATTCAAATCCGGAAAAATGTGTAGGTCCAAAATCACAATACGAAGCTATTGGAACAATCAAAACACCATTCCGGAGTCGTCCAAACAAAATTCAAACTCCGGTAGACTCTTACAACTTAAGCTCCCATCCTTGGGACCAAATGTCCCAATCCACTTCAAAAATTCTCCAAATCCAAACCAACAACCCTGGCAAGTCACGTAACCAGAAATACACATAAGTAAATCATAAAATAGGGAAACATGGCTAAATTACTCAAAATAACTGGTCGGATCGTTACAGATTTTTGAAGAGATTTTCACGATTTGGATTAGGATAACTTTTTTTACTAGAATTTATTCGTTATTCATGATTCCAACCATGATTTTAGTGATTGATTGATGAATCTAAGTGGAAAATTGGGTATTTTAGTAAACATGTTTTTAAAGTAAAAATTGATGATCTAAGAGTCGATTTGAGGCCGAATTTAGATGAAACACATATATTGGACTCGTATTGGAATGGATGTTCAAAATTTATGTGTTTTGTCGAGTTACAGAGTGCAAACCCAAGGTTGACTTTGCATAATTGAATCAAGATCTTAGATTTATTGTTTGGGCTTGTTTCCTATGACTTCTATTGATACAATGAAGTTATTTTGGCTGGATTCGAGCTGTCCAGAGGTTATTTCATGCGAGAAGGGCTTATTATAGTATTGATTTGGCTTGCTTGAGGTGAGTATCTTACCTAAACTTGGTTGAGGCACTAGTTGCCCGAGTTATTTATGATAGCTACATGATATGTGTAGCGCAAATGTGTGGGGTACTATTCATGCTCTAGGTAGTGCTTAGGCTATGATATGCCTAGAATTGGTTTCTAACCTTAATTCTGTTATGTTTCTTATATTCGTACCCATGTTGTGAGCTATTTGAACCATGTTTGAGGTCACATAGAGGTTAATCTCCCGATTGAACCTGATAATTACTACTATCATGATGCAATTGCCTGATATGAGCTATAATAGCACACTCTGCACATGCATACACTTTCGCATGTCACTTACACCATTCCAAGAGTATGAAATTTGATATTCATTGATCATGTACATGTTTTCTTGTATATCTACTTTCTATGTGATATAGCTTGGGCTGGCATCATGTGACCACGTCGTGCATATTATGATTATGAGCATATGACCACGCCTTATGGATTATGGTTATGAGCATCTGACCATGCCATGCAGATATGATTATGAGCACGTCACCACGCCGTGCAAATTGTGATTATGAGCACGTGACTACATCGTGTAGTGTGTGGATATGGATATTTCCTCCTAGGGTCACCCTCTCATGTTTCTTCTTGATGGTGTACATGCGGTTTGAGAAAAGTTGACCAGTGATTTGGTTCAGTTATTGAAGTTACGAGGACAAGCTAGCCAGTGTTTGATTTGGTTATTGCATTTCATCTTTAATTGCAATTTCCTTAGTTGTTTACCTGATTTATTTGCATATCTTCTTTATATATTGGATTGTTGACTGAGCAGAGTACATTATGTTATCGTCTACACCAAGGTGTTTTATCTGTGATTCATGACTTGATCATATTATTGTTTTGTACTTGTTGGATTTTTTAATTGTACAGGTTATTAGCGAGTATAATTTATAATTTATGCTTCTACCAGCTCGCCGAGGTTAGTTATGATACTTGTTAAGTACATGATATCGGTTGTACTCATACTATCCTCTGCACTTAATTACACAAATCCAAGTGTTGGATCGAGTCTCAAGTAGCTGAGGCTTGATACTGAATTATCTTTGGAGAGACAAGGTAGAGCTTCATCTCGACAGTAGTCTTGGAGTCTCTTTTCATTTTGTATTGTTGGCTTTCATTCAGAAAATATTTTTATTTGGTATTTCAAATATGTATTTCTGGTTTAGAGCTCATGACTCTATATTTACCAAATTTTGGGGTATTATTGTATTTTGATGCATTTTTTTTTATCCTTGGCATTAAACTTATACTACTTCTGTTATTTCTATTATTATTTTCTATTGTTGTTATGTCAGCTTTCATAGCAAGTGAGTTAGGCGACATCATGACCGGTAGGTGGTTTTGGTTCATGACGAGTAGGTATAAGAACCCTAGGTTCATAGGTGCTACAGGTCATGAGAAAGTTTAGTAGAGTCATGTGGATCGGTACAGAGACGCATGTACTTATCTTCTAGGGGCTCACAAACTTTTAGGAAAACTTCCCTTTATTGCATTATTGTCATGCGGATTTATTAAATCTCAATTTCGCACCTTTACACTTCTATTCTCTCACAGATGGTGGACACGTTCAGCCGGATCGGGCGGACAGGCACCAATACCACCAATCAGGTTGCGAGAGGCCGAAGCCAGAGTAGAGGACGAGGTGGGGTTCGCACCACAACTAGAGCAGCACCAATGTAGCCACCAGTTGCTCCAGTGGAGGAGAAAGTTCCTGATACTATTGATTCGGTGGGACCAGCTCAGACACCAGCGGCACCTATTGTTATATTTTGTCTTCAGGAGGCCATGGCTCAGATCTTGAGCGTGTGCACGAGATTGGATCGGGTTGATATGATACCAATTGTAGTAGCTACTTCGCAAGTTGGGGGAGGAGGCCAGACACCCGCCAGTTATACACCGGAGCAGCTAGCTCAAAGGTATTAAACAACAGGGGTGTTACCAGTTCAGCCAGTTATTGCTTATTGGGCCGAGGTTGATCCATCTATGACTGATAAGGAGCAGAAGAGGTTGGAGCGATTTAAGAAGCTTCATCCTTCCAAGTTCAGTGGAGGAGAGTCAGAGGATTCTCATATTTTTCTTGATCAATATCATCGGATTCTTCACACAACAACTACTATAGATGCTAGTTGAGTTGCTTTACTACTTTTCAGCTGACAGGGGCAGCCTACAGATGGTGGCATACCTATGCGTCAAGCTAGCCAGGTGGCGTAGCACCACTTACATTGCATCAATTCTCAGTTCTCTTCTTAGAGAAGTTTGTCCCACAAACTTGCAGAGATGAGTTGCGTAAGGCGTTTGAGAAACTAACTCAAAGGGATATGAGTCTGACCCAGTACAAGATAAGGTTCACAGTTTTTGTACGTCATGTATTATGGTTGGTTCCCCCCGAGAGGGAGAACATCAGGAGGTTCACTGATGGCCTCAACTATAGTCTACATTATAGTTTGGCTCAAGGTTCAGATATGGATGCTCGGTTTCACCGGGTGGTTGAGATTTCTAGGCGGTTGGAGCATATTCACATGCTTGAGCAAGAGGAGCAGGAGGCTATGAGACCCCGTGGTTCAGGTAGATTTGGTGGTGCCTCTTCTGGAGGCCAGCCACATTACAGTAAAGGTCATCCTTTTAGGACCACTCAAGCAGCTTGTCAGGTTCCTTGTGGTTCATCGATTAGCCACAACCAATACAATGCTCTACCAGTTCAGTCACCATTCACTGCACTACCGACACAGAGTTCTTATTGTTCTCCATCTACTCAGGGTTCCACGAGCAGTTATTTGTGTTATTAGGGTCAACAGTCTCATAGGAGGGGTTGTTTCCATTGTGGAGACTTGAGCCACCTCTAGAGGGATTTACCCAGATATATGAGTAGGGTTCCATAGTACAACTCACGGCCTATGATTTCAGCACCAGTATCTACACCACCCACACAACCAGCTAGTGGTGGGCTCACTCTGTTTGAGGTCTCCCTAGATGGGGAGGTTGGTCAAGTGGTGCTTCCAATGCTGTGATCACATGTATTTTTTTAGTTTTGCATAGGGATGCTTCAGTTTTATTTGATCCTGGTTCCACTTACTCTTATGTGTCATCCTATTTTGCTCGTTATTTGGATATGCCTCGTGATTCTTTAAATATGCATGTTCATGTATCTACACTAGTGGGTGATTGTATTGTGGTGGATCGTGTGTATAAGTAGTGTGTGGTTACTATTGGGGGTTATGATACTGGGGTCGATCTTTTATTGCTTAGTATGGTTGATTTTGAGGTAATTTTGGGTATGGATTAGCTATCTTCGTACCATGCTATTCTTTACTGTCACGCCAAGACCATAACATTGGCAATACCGGGGTTGCCCAAGCGGAGTGGAGAGGTTCTCTTGGTCACACTCCTAGTAGAGTGATTTCACAGTTGAAGGCTCAATGGATGGTTAAGAAGGGGTGTTTGGCGTATTTGTCCTTCGTGAGATATGTTAGTGTTGATACTCCTACTATTGAGTCAGTACCAGTAGTGAGGAAGTTCCCATATGTGTTTCCTGTAGACCTTCCGGGCATGCCACCCAATAGGGTTATTGACTTTGGTATTGATTTCGTAGGGGCATTCAGCCCATCTCTATCCCAGCGTATCGTATGTCACTAGTAGAGTTGAAGGAACAGCTATAGGAATTGTTTGTTAAGGGTTTTATCAGTCCTAGTGTGTCACCTTCGGGTTCACCGTGTAACGTCTCGTGTTTTCATACGTAAAAGTTTCGTCTTCAGTAAATCGACGTGGACTCCTAGATGAGATTATCTTGAGGTTAACGTATTTATGCTATTTATAACAAGCGATAAGTAAGTGCCATGAAGGATAAAGGGTACGCAAATTAAAGAAAATGAGTTTGGTTGAAGGTTGTCGATTTGGGATAGAATACGGTCCGAGCTATAATACACGATATTTATGGACTAGTACCATACAAGGTACCATATGGCCATGATAGTATGAAGTATAAAGTATATTAAAAATGAGTAGTATTTTAAGTAATTTGAGATAATTCTTAATTATGTGGGTAATTGATTAATTATCGGGTAACGGGACATTACCTAATTAACTAATAAATTGGATAAAGATTAAAATCCCCCCACCCACCCCACCCCCACGTGGCAGTAAGCCACTTCTTAGACAAATGACTCTTAGTCATTTTTGATTAGGTGGCAACCTAATTGATAATTACAAGACACTTCATTTCTTATATTTTGGGTAAAAAAGCACTACAATCAGATTGTTAGCAATTCTTACAAGTTTGGTTTCATAGACATCACATGTTTGGTTTATTCCTAATTCAAATTCAAAACATTTTCAAACCAGACGCTAAAACGCAATCCAATAAACTTTCAACAAAATTTCTTGCAACCAAACAATTCCAACGAGAATTATTAGCAACTTAGCAACATAAAATATTGCGGTTCAAAAGGAGTACGGTGCAACCTTTTTCAAGAATATCATATGGATTTTTTCCTACTCCAGGTATGTTAAGGATATCCTTTCTTTCTTTTTGGAATGATCCAAATGATACAAAAAGAAACGAGCAAATGCACATCTTTCATAAATGACTCTTTCATAGAAATACTAGGGGTCTCTATGTTCTTGATGTCCCATGTGAGATATTATTATATCTTCTGTTCATCAGTCTCAGAATAATATGCATTCGATAAAGTTTATCGGAAAGGAATATTGAGATTATTAACATATTTTCATGCATTTCATTAATTTATACATGTATATTGACCCATGACCAGATGGCGTTATATACGCGTATTTATATGCATATATATGTATATAGGATATGGGAAAAAGTTACAGCTTATATATGTACCACCACCTGATCACTTGGTATATGCTGATGATTTTTCCCACAATGGCCGAGATGATATGATGGGATGCCCTCAGAGGCTTGATGATATTATGTATACCAATACCTATGCATGACATGACATTTACATGCACGTGCATGATATTATAAATGTTTCAGGATTTACAAAGTGATTTAGACTTACAGTCGGAATTCTTTATTCTATGTTTCATCTATGTCTGTTATGTACTAATTATCATGCCTTACATACTCAGTACATTATTCGTACTGACACCCTCTTTCCTGGGGCCTGCATTTCATGCCCGCAGGTGCAGGCAGGCAAGCTGACAATCCCCCTTCTTAGGATCCTTGATCGGCGAGAGTTGGCGTGCTCCACTTGATCCGGAGCTGCCTTTTGATTTTGGTACGACATGCTTGTATACATATGTGGGTATGATGTGGCCCAGTCCCGTTCTTGTACAGTTATCTTTTCTATTAAAGGTCTGTAGGCAGTTATGTATAGTTGGATAGTTGTGGCCTTGTCGGCTTCCAGTTTTAGGTATATTGTTGTCTATAGTAGCCTCGCCGGTCGCCCATTGTATCCCGCATGTATATGTACATATGTATTTTGAATAGGTTTCCCTTACGTATGTTATTCATGTTTATAACTTAGACGCATGCTTAAGGATGTTCGACAGGTAGGACTGGGTCATCAGTCGCGGTACAGCCACTATTTGTGGAGAAGAAGGATTGTACTATAAGGATGTGCTTGACTACATGTAGTTGAACGAGGTTACTATCAAGAACAAGTAACCACTATCGTGTATTGATAATTTGTTTGATCAGCTTTAGGGTGTTGGGGTATTCTCGATGATTGATTTGAGATCGGGGTTCCATTAGTTGATGATCTGGGCTTCAGATATTTTGAAGACGGCTTTCAGGACCCGTTATGGTCACTATGAGTTTCTAGTGATGTCTTTTGTGCTGACCAATACCCTAGCAGATTTTATGCGCTTGATGAATAGCGTATATAAGCCATATTGTGATTCCTTTTTCATAGCATACATTGATGATATACTGGTCTATTCTCGCAACTGGGAGGATCATGAGCAGCATTTGACGATCGTGCTCCAGACTTTGAGGAAGAATAAGCTATATGTTAATTTCTCCAAGTACATTTTTTGGTTAGACTCGGTGGCATTCTTTAGACACGTGGTTTCCAGTGAGGGGATTAAGGTGGATCCGAAAAAGATTGAGGTAGTTCACAGTTGGCCCAAGTCATCTACTGCTTGTAGCGACCCGGTCATTCGTTCTGAGAGTTATAGCCCCATTTCCCCCATATATGCTTATTTATGTGTTGTTCATCTATGTTGAGATGTATTGAGTTGGTAGGTGTGGGTTCGTAATAGTTTTGGAGTGTAATGATCACTTAGTCGCTTAGTCAGAAAGCTAAGTTAGAAAAGTCAACGGGAAGTTGACTTAGGAGTAAACGAATTCGGATTTGGATTTTCATGATTCGATTAGCTTTGTTGGGTGATTTTAGGCTTAGGAGTATGTCCGGAATGTAATTTGGAGGTCCGTGGTAGAATTAGGCTTGAATTGGAAAAAGTTATAAATATGGCGATTTTGGTCGGCAGTGGAAAATTAGGTATCGGGGTCGGAATGTAATTTCGGAAGTTAGAGTAGATTCGTAGTGTTATGTGTGACGTGTGTGCAAAATTTTAGGTCATTCGGACGTGGTTTGATAGGTTTCGGCGTTGTTGGTGAATTTTGGATGTTTAGAAGTTCTTAGACTTGAATTCGAGGTAGATTTGGTGTTTTGGTGTTGTTTTGGGTGTTCCGAAGGTTCGACTAAGTCCGGGTAGTCATATATGACTTGTTTGAATTATTGGTTAAGGTCCCAAGGGGCTCGGGGCGATTTCGTATAGTTAACAGGAAGTTTAGAGTTTGGAAAATGTTGTTGGTGCAGCCTTCTAGTGTGTCCACACCTGCGGAGTGGGGACTGAAGGTACGATAGTCGTAGAAGCGAGAAGCAATCTGCAGATGCGGAGAAGTGCACAGGAGCGGAAGGTTGACCGCGTATGCGGAACCACAGGTGCAGGTGTGCGGTCACAGATGCGGGACTCGAGCTTTAATGAAAAACCGCACTTGCGATGGGATTTCCGCAGGTGCGGTGCCGCAGGTGCGAGAAAGGGGTCCGCAGGTGCGGAAACCCGTGAGCAGAACCTATATAAGTAATCCTTCGCGAAATTTTACACTTTTTCCACCATTGTTGAATGGGTTTTTGAGCTAGGGCAGTTTTTTCCAAGGGAGAATCAAGAGACATCACTGAGGTAAGTTGCTTGGGATTAATTACACGCGTTTATGATGTTTTTCGATTTATTAGGCATGAAATTTATAGGAGTTTAGGGTGAAATTGAGGGAGTTAGCGCTTGAGTTTTGGAGAGTTTTAGGTCGGGATTTGAGGGATGAAACGGAGTCCGATTTTGATAAATTTTATATGGTTATACTCGGGAGAGGACGAGATTTTTGATTCTGCCATTGTTGACTGATTTCGAGACGTGGGCCTTAGGGCCGGGTTTTGGCCGATTTCAGATTTTTGGCCTATTTTGTAGTTTTTATTGTGGAATTCGATTCGTTAGCCTATGTTGATGGTATTAACCTGATTATGGTTAGATTCGGAGCTTTTGGAGACCGATTCTAGAGATGTGGGCATCCCGGAATAGGATTTTACACAGTGGAGGTAACAGTTTTAATTCTGGATTTGAGGGTATAAACTCGGAGAGTTTGATATCATGTGATTGTTTGGAGGTGATACCCATGCTAGGTGACGGGCGTGTAGGTGTATACCTCGAGGGATTGAGACTTGGTCCGTCCCGTGAGGCCTAATGGCCATTATCTGTGGTTATGCATTTACTTGTTGTTGAACTTGTTTGCCTTCATGCTAGGGATCATGCTTAGGCTTTATTCATGCTCACATTAGTTATACTCATTCATAGAAATTATTGTACATTTTTACCTCAGTATCTATTATTTGCTAATATAATGTGATAGTTGATGTGGGTTGTGTCCCCTTATTTGTTGAAGATGGTGAGGCTAGTGAGGTACATGATTGAGTGAGGTCGAGTGCCTGGTTGAGAGGATATTAATACCATAGCGCGTGAGTTGACTGTGCGGGTCCAGGTATTTATACCATAGCGCGTATGTTGTCCGCATAGCACGTGAGTTGACCATGTGGATCCAGGTATTGATATGGTAGCATGTGAGATGTTCATGCTTAGCTTTTGGGCTTTGGGAGCCCTTCCGGAGTCTGTACACACTCCCAGTGAGCGCAGAGTGTTGAGTGTATAGAGTGTTGAGTGTTGAGTGCGAGTGTTGAGTGATGGAGTGGCATTGCTGTGAGGTTGCATTTACTTTTGATGTTGATGCATTTATCTATTAAATTTCTTTGTAGCATTTACTAAGTTATCGAATTTGCCTGTTTATTCACGTTTATTGTAAATTGTGAAAACAAATAATTGGACTGTTTTGATTAGCTCATCACTACTGCTCAGTTCCTTAGTTATTTTTGTTACTACTGAATCGGTTGTACTCATACTACACCCTACACTTTATGTGCAGATCCAGGTGAGTTAGAGCGCGGCGATCGTTGAGTTCAGGCCGGCTATCTTTGGAGACTGCAAGGTAGCTGCTAGCGTCTGCAGGACCTTGTTACTCCTTTATCATTCTTCTTTTTGGACTGTATTGACAGTTAAACAGTTATATATCTTAGTTCATAGTTTTATACGCTCGTGACTTAGTGACACCCCGAGGTTTGGGGCTCGTTTTCGTATTTTTCTATATTATATTTAGAGTTGATTTAGTCTATGAAAAATTTAAATGTTCAAATGTTTTATTAATTTCTTATAATCGATTTAATAATAATATTTTGGTAAATAGGCTTGCCTTGTAACACGATAGGCGCATCACGACTATGGTTAGATTTTGGGTCGTGACACTGCTACTGAGATCTGGAGCTTCCTTGAGTTGGCTGGGTATTATCGATGTTTTGTGGAGGGGTTTTCATCTATAATATCCCTATTTACTAGATTGACATAGAAGAGTTCCCCATTTAGGTGTTCTGATTAATGTAAGGAGATCTTTCAAATGCTCAATATTGCCTTGACTACAACTCCAGTTCTGGTTTTGCCTTTAAGACCGGGTTTTAATACAATATATTGTAATATTTTATGAATTGACATTGGATGAGTGTTGATGCAGTAGAGTAGAGTGATTTCTTATGTTTCACATCAGTTGAGGCCCTATGAGAAAAACTACACAGTACACGATTTGGACATAGCAACCATTATTCACGTGCTCAAAATTTGGAGGCATTATCTTTAAGGCGTGTCGTTAAGTATGTTGCTTAGTGCTTGAACTGTCAGCAGGTGAAGTACGAGTGTCAGAGACTGGTTGGTCTACTTTAGAGGCTAGATATTTCGTAGTGGAAATGGGAGTGTATCACTATGGATTTTGTAGTTGGGCTTCCATGGACCGTAAGGAGATTCAGTGCACTATGGGTCATTGTGGATAGACTGATAAGTCTACACACTTCATTCCATTCATGACTACCTACTTTTTAGAGCAGCCGGCTTGGATTTATATTCGAGAGATTGTTCTCCTTCATGGTGTGCCCGTGTCTATTATCTCGGATCAAGGAACGCAGTTTACATCGCATTTTTGGAGAGCAATGCAGTGTGAGGCGAGCACACAGGTCGAGCTGAGTACAACATTTCATCCCCAAACAGACAGGCAGTCTGAGCACACTATACAGATTTTGGAAAACAAGTTACGAGCACGTGTAATTTATTTTAGAGGATCATGGGATCAGTTTCTACCATTAGCATAATTCGCCTACAACAACATCTATTAGTTTAGTATATAGATGGCTCCTTATGAGGCCTTACATGTGAGGCGATGTCATTTTGAAGTTGATTCGGGAGCGGCTTCGTACACTGGAGTCCAGGCAGAAGAGTTATGCTGACAAGAAGGTTTGTGATGTTCCATCTTTGGTGGGTGAGAAGGTTCTACTCAGAGTATCTCCCATTAAGGTTTTGATGAGATTCGGGAAGAATGGAAAGTTGAGCCCTAGGTATATTGGTGTTTTTGAGGTGCTTGAGAGAGTGGGAGATGTGGCCTACACACTTGCCTTGCCACCTAGTTTATCAGGAGTTCATCCAGTGTTCCAGGTTTCCATGCTCCAGAAGAATTTTGGGCATCCTTCACATGTTCTGGACTTTGAGCACGGTGCAGTTGGATGATGATTTGACTTATGATGTGGAGCCGGTGGCCATTTTGGACCAGCAGTTTCGAAAGTTGAGGTCGAATAATATAGAATCGGTGAAGGTTCATTGGCCGTTCAAGGAGGCTACTTGGGAGATCGAGCAAAAGATGTGGAGTATATATCCTCACCTTTTTGAGACTCCAAGTACAATTCTAAACTCGTTCGAGTAAGAATATTTATTTAAGAGGGGGAGAATGTAACGACGCAATCGATCATTTCGAGTATTTTAGCCATGTTTCCCCTATTTGATGTCTTATATATGTATTTGTGATAATGGGATTTGCCATGGTGGTTTGTTTGGTTTTGGGAGAGTATTGGATTTGATTGAGACGCTTAGTCCTAAGGTTGGATGCTTAAGTTGTAACATTTTATCGGAGTTCGAATTTTCTATAGGCAACCCCGGGAATGGTGTTTTGATAGATCCAATAGGTTCATATGGTAGTTTGGACCTAGGCATATGTTCGGATTTGGTTTTGGAGGTTTCTAGATTATTTTGGCTTGAATTGGCGAAAGTTGAAAAGTTAAAGGTTTGGAAGGTTGATATGTTTGACCGGGGGTTGGATTTGATGGTATCGGTTTCAAATTGTGGTTTCGGGAGTTGGAATAGGTCCGTTGTGTCATTTGGGACTTGCATGATTTGGGATCGTGCCGAATTGTTTAGCCTTGTTCGACGTAAGTTTTGAATTTGAAAATTTTGATTAGTTTCTTAAGTTTGAATTGAGATGTGATCCGTAGTTTTAATGTTGTTTTGTGTGATTTGAGGCCTCAAGTAAGTCTGTGTTATGTTTTGGGATTGGTTGGTGTGATTAGACAGGGTCCCGGATGCCTTGGTTTGTTTCGAATGAGTTTCAGACCATTTCACCATGTTTTAGACTACTGATTGCTGAGGTTTGGTTTCCTTCTTCGCGATCTTGTCAAGGTGATCGCATTCACGTTCACAGAAGGTTGGAGTGGTTTGGGAAGTCTCCCTTCTACACGTTTGTGGTGGGGATCTTAAATTTATTATTTGGTCTTGTTTCTTATGGATTCTACTGGTATTATTAAGTTATTTTGGCTAGATTCGAGACATCCGGAGGTTGATTCACGCGGGAAGGGTTTCTTAGAGTATTGATTTGGCTTGCTTGAGGTGAGTATCTTTCCTAAACTTGGTTGAGGCACAGTTGTCTGAGTTATTGGTCATAGCTACGTGTTATGGGAGGCACACATGTATGGGGCTAAGCTCACGTGCGTGCTCCGAGGTATTATTTATGCTATTTGTAGTGCTTAGGCTATGATATGTCTTAAAATTGTTGTTAAGCTTAATGCTGTGATATTTCTTATATTTGTGCCCATGTTATGAGCTATATGAACCTTATTTGAGGTCACATAGAGGTTAATCTCCCGATTGAACCTGATAATTGCTACTTTCGTGATGCAATTGCCTAATTTGAGCTATGATGGCACACTATGCACATGCATACACAATAGCATGTTACATATACCAGTCCGGGGGTATGAAATTTTGTGTTCATTGATCATGTACATGTATTCTTGTATATCGTCTTTCTGTATGATATGGATTGGACCGGTAGCACATAACCACACCGTGCAGATTACGATTATGAGCACGTGACCACGCTGTGTGGATTATGATTATGAGTATGTATCCACGATGTTGCGGCCAAACGCATACGCAAGTATACGCGGCCAAACGCATACGCAAGTATACGCGGTCATCAAGTAACAAAGTGACTAAAAGTTGGATGTCGAACCCACGAGGACTTGTGATTCATTATTAACTAAATTATACTATCCTAACTATCTAAAAAGAATTAAAAATATAAGTATTTGATTCTAAACTAATTAAAATAAGGAAAAACGCATAATGAACTCTGAACATAGGAAGAGCAAATTTTTACGTTATCAAAATGATGAAAATGATCTAGGGTTATGGGCTATCTAACAATCCTATTATATTCTTCGATTGAGTTTACTAACTAATACACTTATCTTACTGCTTGACATGGTTAATATTGCTCATAAGAATCTGTCAAGTTCTTACTCACTTATTCAAGCTAACATAACGCCTATATGTATATGGAATTAGAACTAACAAGAACGCATTTATAATTCCTGTAAATCAACTAAGCAAGGCAATTAGGTATATGTCTATCCTAACCGCGAACTCGTTCCCCAGTGCTCAGGTTCAAGAAATTGCTCTACTCAATCCTATAAGCAATCTAGAATTCTCATTTTCGAGTTCAATTCTAGATTCATAGATAGTATTAAATTCGTGATCAAGCAATCAAATAATCAAGCGCAAGATTTAATAAATAAACCAATATGATAAATCAAGAAAGCAAAATCAATATACAAATAACAATAGCCATGAAAGAACCATAACCCTAGAATGTGAAGTTTAGCTCCACATAGACATGGTAGTAAAACAACAAATCATACAAAGAAACACAAAAATTATAAAGTTTGGTAGAAGAAAAGATGAAACATGGCCTCCACGGCGGCTCTGTGCTTTCCCTTGGTCAAAAGTCTCTCAAAAATGTTCCCCTTCTCCAAGATAGGTTTAGGACCCCTTTTATACGAGTTGGAACCTTGTAGGACCGAAATAACCTTGTCCTGGGCGAAATAGGAAAAATCCTGCACGCAAGGTCCACGCGAGAGCCACGTGTTGTCCCTAGCGCTAGATCCAGTGTTTCCACAATTTCAATCCTTCAATTTTTTTCTTAGCTTTGTATCTCTTATTTCTTTTGTCTATCACTTGGGGGGACAAACACCAAATGGTGTCCCTCCTTTGTCTCCTTCACCTCATTCTTTTATTTTATTTTCTTCCGTGTTTTTTATTTTTTCTCCAAATCTCTTTATCTTCACACTGTTTTATTTTTACACAGTTAAAATATAATATTAAGCATAAAGTAATATAATTAATACTCAAAAGATGATTAAAAGTGTTATAATGTGAGGTAATAATGGTTAAATATATGTATTTTTGACCAACCATAACGCAGTGCAGATTATGATTTTGAGCACATGATTATTCCATTCAAATTGTGATTATGAGTACGTGACCACGCCGTCGGATTATGATTATAATCACGTGAACACATCATGCGGATTGTGATTATTAGCATGCGACTATGCCGTGAGCATGTGAATATGGATCCATCCCTCTAGGGTTCTCTCATATTTCTTCTTGATGGTGTACATGCCGTTGGAGAAAAGATGTTGTTTGGAAAAGCTAGCCAGTTTTTGATTTCGTTATTGCATTTCCTCTTTCCTTTCAATTTCCTTGGTTGTTTACCTGATTTCTTTGCATATATTCTTTATTTGTCTGATTGTTGACAGAGTAGAGCATGTTACGTTATCGTGTGCACCAAGGTGGTTTTATTTGTGATACATGACTCGATTTTATTATTGTTACGCACTTGTTAGATTTATGAAATGTATAGGTGATTAGAGAGTATCATTTAATTTTTGTTTTTATTACCTCGTCGGGGTTAGTTATGATACTTGTTGAGTACATGGGGTCGGTTGTACTCATATTACACTCTGCACTTAATTATGCAGATCCAAGTGTTGGACCGAGCAATTAGTAGATGAGGCTTATTTCTGAGTTATCTTTGGAGAGACGAGATAAATGTGCATCTCGACCGCAGTCTTGGCATCTCTTTTCATTTTATATTGTCTCATTTCATTCAAACAATATTGTTATTTGGTATTTCAGACTTGTCTTTCTGTCTTAGAGCTCATGACTCTATATTTACCAGTTCTTTGGGGAAGAGGGTATTGTATTTCGATGCAGTTGTTTATATCACTAGCATTAGACTTGTACTAGTTCTACTATTTTTGTTATTTTTCGTTATTGTTATATTGGATTGCTTAGCAAGTAAGTTAAGCGCCATCGCGATCGGTTTGTGATTTTGGGTTGTGAAACTTGTTGAACTAACTACTTAAGCTGACTAATTGATTTACTAGTTTGTTGAATGATATGGTTAGTATTACTCATAAGAACTGATCGATTCCTTACTAATTGTCACTTCAAGGTAACCTAACGCCTATATGTTTGTGGAATTATGACTAACAAGAACGTGTTCATCATTCTAATATATCACCAGCAAGGTGATTAGGTATATGTCTATCCTATGCGCGAATCTGTTCCTTGTTGCCCGGGTTCAAGAACTTGCTTTATTTTATCCTATATATAATATTGAATTTCTACTTTTGAATCAATTCAAGATTCATAGATGCTATAAATAATTAAGTATAGGATCAAATAAATAAACTAATATAATAAAATTAAAGTCGTCAATTCCAACTTTCAAACATCAAGATTCATGTAGCACTCATAATCCTAGAACGAAAAGAACTAGCCACTCAATCACGTTAATAATCATATTAATGCTTAAACTACAAGTAATAAGAGGAAAGAAGAAAAACTCTATCATTTCCATCTCCTAATTTGCTTCAGCAATGTCTCTCCTTCACAAAGGTCAAATTTTCCTCCAAAAATGAGTGATTATTTATAGGTATGAGAAAAATTCTAGATGATTTTAATCAAATCCAACCAAAGAAGGAAAAGGTTGGCTTTGAGAGGCAGTGAGTGCGCCGCAATCTAAATCCCACCAAATTTGTGTGCGCCGCAATCTAAATCCCACCAAATTTATGTGCGCCGCGACAAAATGGGGAGCATGCCTGATTTTTGTGTCATCCTGCGCGAGGCGCGCTTTACATTGCACAATAAGGGTGGCAGGTGGGTCGGGCCCGACCCGGACCGACTCGAGCCCGCGGGCTATACGGGCTAGCGGACCAAACGGGCCGGCCGTAGGGGGTCTGGGCTTGGGGGGCTATAGGCCCGTGGGGGGCCGGTTCTAAGGTTTGGACCCGTGAGCCCAGGCCCGTTTAGCCCGGGCCCGACAGGCAGGCCTGGGCCGGGCCAAGCGGTAAAAATTCAAAAAAAATAATAATAATTTTTAAAAAATGGCCAACGGCCAGATTTTTAAAATCTAGCCGTTGGAGCCTCAGAAGAGCCGTTTGGCATGTTTAAAAATTAGCCATTTGGCCCCAAACTTTGTTTTAACCCCAAACTTTTTATAATTACACTTTTTCCCTTT
>MDKI01103915.1:0-50069 GCA_005239505.1 Nicotiana paniculata
CCCCCCGAGTTTTCCTTCATTGCGATCACATCTAATGCTTCGCGATCGCATAGTGCAACGTTTGGCAGCAGAAAATTTCCTCTTCTGCGATCGCACTCTTCAGCTTGCGATCGCACTGTGCATCCTTGGACAGTGGCCATTTCCCTTATATGCGATCGCATAAGTATGTCCGCGATCGCATAGCACCTTTTGGACAGCTGAAATTTCTCTTCTACGTGATCGCATTCCTTCTCACGCGATCGCGATTCATTAAATACCTGGACAGACAAAATATAATCCAAAAATGAGGGTTAGACCATTTTATTCATATCTTGACTTGTAGAGCTCATTTTGAGCGATTCGTTGAGGGTTTTTCACACAAAATTGATTGGGTAAGTGTTCTTCATATTGAATTATATATATTCCATTACTTCCTTGTTTTTATCATTTAATTTGGGTTTTTATTTGAGAAAATGTTGGTTTTGAAAGAAAACTTCTAAAATGAATCGTGATTTGAGGGATCAAATGATATCGGAATTCGATAAACTTTGTATGGTTGAACTCGTATCTGAATGGGTATTCGGATTTTGTAAAATTTGACGGGTTTCGAGGTGCGGTCCCGGGGAGTCGACTTTTGGGTCGACTTTTATATTTTTTGTAAAGATTGAAACTTTATGATTCGGAATAGTCCCTTATGCGATTTATGTGTATTTTGAAGTTGTTCGAGTTGATTTTGAGCCGTCTGGAGGTCTTTTCGTCTGAGAAGTCATTTTAGAGTACTGGGTTTTCGTCTTCGAGGTAAGTATCTTGCCTAACCTTGTGTGGAGGAATTACCCCTTAGGTTTGAGTCTTCTATGTTGATTGTAGCCCGTGTACGCGAGGTGACGAGTGCGTACTCGGACTTATTTGCAAATAGTTTAGCCTTTTAGGATTCTTAGGTCCTTTATATTCCCTGAGTATGAAGTGGTATCTGTTATATCTGAGTTCTGATTGCTAGTTCATCTCTTTCTGCTTAAATTAGAAACTACTTGCTTAGTGTTCCTTTGTTGCTTATTTGACCTTAATTGACTTAACTGAAGACTTTACCTTTTCTACCGTCGTGCTATACCTTCCTTTATAAACTGCCTATTTGACTACAATTAGCATAGTCTCGCCCTTTAATTATTTAGCAGTGATTGGAATATCTATACGTTGGTGTCAAGCATGCTCGTGAGTCGTACATTGTGATTTATATGATTTTCCCTCTAGTTCTACTCAAGTTTAGTTGATAATCATCCATTTTGATGGTATTTCCTTGGTGTAGCCTATTACTGAGCATTGTTCAAGCTAAGTTTATTCTGTAAAGTTGGTTTTTTAGGCGAGATTGGTTATAGCTGTTTCCCTTGCCGGGATGATTGGTTTCTTGTTGATGACTTGAATATTGTGAATCGTTGCTATATATTGTTTTGTTTTCCCCTCGTTATATCGTTTCACTTGTGCTTGGTATTCCCTTCAATGACTACTTCTTATGAGTGAGTTTTTACCATTCTTGTGATCCAAGTCTTTATATTGATTTGCTCGCCGAACCTTGCATTCTGCCTTTTGTTGCTTTTGCGCCTGTTGTGGCAATGTGTGTTATTTCTATCGCATTCTGGTTGTTTTCCTCAGCACTGCATTGCATATTTAAATTGGGACTACGGACAAGATTCCGGGAGCTTTCCCCCTGTACTGCATTGCATATTTAAATTGGGACTACAGACGAGATTCCGGGAGTTTTCCCCCTGTACTGCATTGCATATTTAAATTGGGACTATGGACGACATTCTGGGAGCTTTCCCCCTGTAATGCATTGCATATTTAAATTGGGACACTATAGACAAGATTCCGGGAGCTTTCCCCCTGTACTGCATGACAAATTCTGAGTTACGGACTGAGTTCCGGTAGATTTATCTTGAGGAGATTTTGATCGAAATATTTTTATTAAAAGTATAGTTGAAAAAGTATTTGCCTTGAAGAAAATTATGCCTGAAGGAATTTTGTTTTAAAGGTATATTTGAAAAGCATTTGTCTTGCAGAAAATGATATTTGGAAGTCATTTATTGGGGAAGTATATTTAGAAATTATGTATTTTGAAGGAAACTATGTTTTAAGATTCCTCTTTCTAATATATATATATATATATATATATATATATATATGGAAGTATATTTAGAAATTATGTATTTTGAAGGAAACTATGTTAAAGATTCCTCTTTCTAATATATGTATATATATATGTATCCGGAGAAAGTATGTTCAAAGGAAATTCTCTATTTTGAAATAATTATATTCAAAGTGTTCAGTATAAACTTATGATTTAAAGGTTTTCACTCGAAGGTTTGACCAATTTAGTGGGTTGTTGGCTAAGGCCTGATGTGGAATACTAATGTAGTGCTGAGTTACTGGTGTTCTTATTGTGTTGTGGCATTCCGGTTCTGGATTGTATATTTGTCTATCATTTCTATGTATTATTGTGTTGTTTCGTCGTTGTTGCTACATTTCCTTCCGCCTTGTAAGTGTTGTGTTATTTGCTATATTGTGTATTCATTAGATAGATGTCATATTCTGCCATTTCTATATTTATGTCTATTTAGCTTTTAGACCAGTGGTGTCTTGAGTAGTCCTCGTCACCACTTCATCGAGGTTAGTCTTGATACTTACTGGGCATCACTGTGGTGTGCTCATACTACACTTCTGCATATTTTTGTGTGCAGATTCAGGTAATTGTTGTTAGTAGCTGCGCGGATCATTACCGAGGAGACTCAACGTAACCTGTTGCTGCATTCGCAGGCTTCGGAGTCACCGTCCTGTTTTTATTCAACTGTTCTTACTATTTCTAAACAGTTGTATTTAGGAGTTGTAGAGAAAATTCGTAGAGCTTATGACTTGTACTACCGATTTTTGGGAAATTGTAAATTTTGTCCAGATTCCATATTGAGACTGTTAGATTTTCCTTTATTTTTGTTGTTATTTAGTAAATGTTAGCCTTACCTAGTGTCTAAGACTAGGTACCATCACGATACCAATGGAGGGAGATTTGGGTCGTGACACTGACGCTATGTAGTGTAAGTGGGGAGGATCCATCACTTGAAGCATCATCATTTTCCTTCACAGCAGAGTGCTTGGATCCGGAGAGATCAAGCAAAGAAAGAGTTTTCTTGATCTTTTCAGCAACATCCCTTCCTTCTTCGGGTGCATTTGTAGAAGATCTTGCTCCTTTTGAGGATGAAGATCTGAAAACAGGGGTTGATGCGGATGGCACTTATGGTGGTTTTTGTCCTAATGAGCTTTTTTTGCTCCTCGTAAATGGTCCAAAGCTTCCAAAGGTAACATTGAGGATTCTTTCCACATCAACATAGAACTTGGAATTAGCAGCCTTGACGGAAGTTGAATTGGTGTTGATTTTCTTGGAAGCCATTTCATTGTTCTTGAACTTTGGTGATTGAAAAGTTGAGATGAGAGGTAGAGATTGTCCCACTAGGCGTGCTAGAATATGTACACAATAAATTGCGTCGAGAAAATAAAATCAAGACCGAGAAATATCGCAACAATCGTAGTATTTTATTTCAAATATTTGAGTGTTACAATCTCTATGAATCCTCTGATTCTTCTTTCTAATATTAAATAAATTCAAGGGCCTTTGAGCTTGATCTATGAAAAGAGATATTGAATTTTTACCCATTTATATTATATTGGAAATTTATTTAATTTTAATTAAAGTGGTTTTAATTTAATTATAATTTAATACATATTTTAATTATAATTTAATATCCTTTAATTATATGGCTTTTAATTGGTAACCAAATCTTATGCCTTACTCCCAACCCTGCTATCACATCCAAAAAAATACCCCTGTAATCAGTTTCTTCCCCTTTCCAGATGCTTTCAAAACCCTTTTGTTTATCCTTAAAATGGATAACAATTGAACTTATACGGGATTTTAGAGATATGTGGATTGATTCACCACAAATAATCAAGAATGTTGGATAACTGAGTTAAAGATGCAATGAACAACCGCATCAGTCATGACGTTATGTCCTAGCTTGAACTTTTACTGGACAATAGTTTTTTCCCTCGGTTGGGTCCTGGGCTCGAAGCTAATCAACAAACAAAGAACAAAGAACAAAAATAAAGTCAAGACTTTGCAGTAGCTAAAGAGTAGAGAAATAAGTTTGTATTTCCTTGATATGTGTATTACAATGTGTTTTATCAAAGAAAAATCCCCTTTATATAGTAGGAGAGTTTCATCCTTAGTACAATTCTAAAAAAGGTTAAAAAATCCTCTTTTCTCGTCAATTACTAATTCGCTGCCGATATCGGGCAAGATCTGTACCGTGATATCCGGTGGGGTACGGATACAACCACCCTCTGTTAATCGTGTGCAACTGCTGCTATGTTTTTCGAGGTCTCGGAGCTTGTTCTAGGTTCGGGGAAGTGTTGTCTTATTAGGTCCGGTGGCAAGCACTCCGTTCGGACCTTAGTACTAGAAGTTCCCGGCTTCAATTTTGATTGCATGCAGTCATATCCTTGCTTCGTTTGACCCACCGAGAAACCGGTGATCATTAGCTCCGTTTTTACCCATATACAGATAGTCCCCTTGTTTTCAGAGAGTAGGTTTCATGAAATGATGGGAAATTATAGATGAACCCCGGTTCCTTCCTTTTCACGTTACAACCGAGATGATGGATAAGCCGAAACATCCCATCAGTCGCGTCGTTCTGAATTCGGACATGTATCGATCATTGCCTGGTTGCCTTCGAATGCCAAACATTGCGTATTTCCTCCTATAAAATCTTTTCCCCTTCTCACTTATTTCACTTTTTGATCCCATCTCTGACCTTCGAACTTTACAAAGGCTTTCAACTTTCTCATATATTTATACCTCGCTTCTCGAATCTTCACATCTCTATCTTCAACCTCCAAACCTTCATATATTTTCTTGGATTTTCGACCTAGAACTTCATTTCTTCCTTTCTTACCTTAAAATCTTCATACGCCTTTTTCAAATATTCATACATTTCGTAGATTGTGATGGCTAAAACTTCCAAATCAGTTCCCCAGCAGGCTGCTCCTTTATCTTCCCACCCGGACACAGATGCCGAGGTGGCTGCTCCCGAGGTAGCTGCTCCGGAGGCGGCCCGCGAGCCCACATGAAAAGCTTTATACCCGGAGGTTGTTCAATCGCAGATGACTTCAAAGTCGATAAGGCCTCATCCAAACAGGATCGGGGTGAAGGAGCTTGCAGATACATATTCTCCATTACTGAAGATGCTCTTCCCAAAGTCCGAGAGGACTGTAAATGGGAAGGCACAGACGTGGTTTTCTCCGGGCATGAGGACGATATTACTACTCATGTGGAGGAGTATTTAAGTGTTTACACTTACTCCTTAACACTGGGCCCGGTAGACCCAGTAGATTTGGCCTTTTGCAAGAGATACGAGGTGTGCCTTGGGAAAATCTACTCGTCTCTTTGGAGGATCATGATCCTCCTACGTTAGTTTGTGAACAACACCGAATCTCCTCGGTTCACCCTCGACCCCTCGTCACTACTTCTCCGGAGTTAGTCTAGATATTTACTGGATACGCGTTGATTTACGTACTCATGCTGCACTTCTGCACTAAATGTGCAGGATCTGACAGGTTCATTTGATGATCATCTTGGCGCGTAGGCACCGCTATTGAGGAGACGTTATGTGAGTTGTATTCTAGTATACGCATTGTAGTCCATCGAGTCTCAATCGTACTATTTATTTTATCCTGTCTCATTTACATTCTAGATAGATGTTGTATTATTATTATTGTAATGCTCATGCACTTGTGACATCGGGTTTTGGGGTTATACTTGTTGATGCTTACGATTTCGTATATTATTATCGCCTTTCAAAAATATAAATGTTGTACGTTCCCGTGGATTTAGAAGTATAAATCTCCTTCCTCATTAAAATTTATGATTTCGAAAGTATTAAAATGGGTAATTAAATTGATAAATCATCGTTGGCTTTTCTGATGATGACATTAGACGTCATCACAACATATAGTGGATTTTGGGTCGTGGCAATTTCTTATTGAATTTTGTACATGCTTGTGGTTGATTGTTTCAACTCTTCTTGGAAGTACACAAAATTAACCATCAGGAAGAAGAAATATATAATGAAGATAGAAGAACTTTGATGCAAGATGTTTCACTATATGCTCAAGTACTGGATAATTTTGTTGTTTCATTTCTTTTTTTCTAGGTGTTCTATAACATGAGATCTATTATATATCTGGCAACAATGTGCATGAATAGTTAAATAAATATTTGTTCAAAATATTTTTAATTTGCCTATATATGTTTATTGGAGTATTGCTACTGATTTTTTTTATACAAACAGGTAAAGTCATATATAGTCCAAACCAATGCGGAGTTCTTCTTTTGTGGCTGATAATTTGCTACTTGATATTAAGGCTGTAATATGGGCCGGGGCCGGGCTAAATAGGTCGGGCTAAACGGGTCCAGGTTCTGGCGGGCTTGGGTCAGGCGGGCCTAGGCCAAATGGTTCCGGGCCAAACGGTCCTGATGGGTGCAACCGGCCCATTGTGGGCCTAAGCCTACATGGGTCCGGGATAAGTGGGCCGGGCCCACGGGCCTAAACGATCTGGGCTATTTTTTTTTTAATTTTTTATCTGAGGCAATTTCTTGTAAATCTTGTGACATAAATCTTGCACTTCAAATTTAAATACAAAATATAGTAAAGAGATATTCAAACTTGCACTAACATTTCATAATAAATCAATAATACTTCAAATTAATTTAACAAACTACAACATTAAGCATAATACGTCTAATAATTTTAAAATAACATAAGTTTGAAATAAACTTAAAATCTTAAATAAGAATGTCTTGAGGACGCGCTTGACAATACTTTATTGTATGCCTCTTTAAGGGGCCTGTGCCCTCCAACTTTGCACGCCGAGTGTAGACTCGACCACAATACTTGCACGTTACCGTATAAGTTTCTTCATTTTCTTCTACCATATTATAGTGTTCCCGAACAAATGGGGTAACTCTAGAATCAACTGGCATGGTTTAACTTGAATTGAGAATTTGAGTAGAGAGAGGTTGATGATTTTTTAAAAATGAAAGAATGAGGGGGTATTTATAGTTGAAAATAGGGAAAAAGTATAATTATAAAAAGTTTGGGGTTAAAATAAAGTTTGGGGGCCAAATGGCTATTTTTTTAAAAATTCAAACGGCTAGTTTTTGAAATTATAGCCGTTGGCTATTTTTAAAATTTTTTTTACGTAATTATATTATATTATTTAAGGCAATTTATTGTAAATTATATTATATAATTATGAATTATGTCTTGTAATTCAAGTTTAAACACACAAAAAAATGTAAATAAATATTCAAGGAAATGCCTAATAATTTTTATTAATACGACATTTAAAAAAATGACAATATCTTTCTTAGTCTTCCTCCCCACAATGGAATGAGCACAACAAGGTACTTATACCACCATTAAAAGAAAAACTAAACTAATCAAGATGCGCCAAAATACAAGTTACATATTAATCTACATATTATCTCTAACAAATTTCATAAATCCTTCAAGGTTCGGAGGAATTTCCGTTAGTGGTGGCGGAAAAGAAGCTTGTTCATCACCGCTTCCGGGCGAAGCAGCATCCTCCGCAAGTTCCACTAGCATTTCTTCATAAGTTTCATCTATCTCTGGTTGTAATTCAAGTAGTCCAAAATTTCTTCTTTCCGAACGGATCCAATCTCTTAAAAGTACTGATTTTTCCAAGATCTCCCTCATAGACGCTCTATGGTCAACGATTTGAAGTCTCGCTTGACTGAAAGCGCTCTCCGATGCCACTGTTGAAGCTTGAATACTTAAAATATCTCGAGCCATCATTGAAAGAGCCGGATAGTATTTTTCTTTGTCCTTTCACCATTCCAAAACATTGAAGGTGCTGTCGGGATTCTCTGTTTCAAGTCCCTGCAACAAATAAACTTGAAGCTCATTTAGTTGTGAACTATCGCCAATATTATTACCTTGAGAACCCCTGAACCCCGTCCAAGAACTAAGTGCTTTTAGTCTCGCAGATCTTTTGGACGACTGCGAGCTAGACTAGGTAGGAGTTGGAACATTTGGTCTAGCATGATCTAATGCAACTTGATAAGCATTATAAATTGTTTGAGCATTTATTTTAATTGAGGCTTTTTCATCTTTAAGCGTAGAATATTCCTCAGTTAAAAGTGGTAATGCATTATAAATTTGAGTATACCAATAGTGAGGACCTCCTAATTTCATGGAAGGATTTAACATGGCTGCAACACCATAAAGAGGGGGGATAGGGAAAAAATATTTTTTAAACTTATCTTTCATATCATCAATAGCACATTGGTAAACTACCCCACCCTTTGAAAATTGAGTAAATAATTTTGTAAATGATGAAATATAAACTAAACGGTTAGAAATAGTAGCATAATATTGCCCAGATAATTCATTTGTAGCAACATGAAAATGTTCTAAAAAATCTAGAAGAATATTAACATTAGCCCAATCTTGATTTGTAAGGTACTATCATCATCATCGTCATCATCATCATCACCAACACGAGAATTATATGTTGCGCTTATTGAGTTTCTATATTCATATGCAACAACTAAACTTACATACAAGTAATTTCATCTAGTCGGACAAGGTTTAGGAACCTTTCTTTCTCTAAGGCCAAATTCATCACATTTTTTTATAATATTCTCTAACTCTACTTCTACGGTTTAAATAAAAAAGCCAATGAATAGCGAATTTAACCTTTGCAATTTCAGCATTTAAAGTTTTCAAATCATCACCGACGATTAAATGGTAAATATGACAAATACATCTAAGATGAAAAATATTACTAAATGCAGGACTTAGTGTAGTTTTAAGAAAGCCTATAGCATTAGTGTTACTAGAAGCATTGTCCATTGAAACTGACATTATTTTATCTCTAATGCAAAAATATCTACAAATATCTGCAACTGTCTTAGCAATAAACTTACCTGTGTGACTTGAAGTAATTATTCTATTAGCAATAATGCGTTTTTGCATTATCCATTCCTCATCAATCTAATGAGTGGTAACAGTAAGATAATCACAGTCATTACCACTTCTATCAATATCAGTAGTAATAGAAACGCGATTACTAATATGAGTAAATAAATAGCGCAAATATTGTTCATATTCATGTTTATATTTATAAATATCAGCCTTTACGGTTGTGCGAGGCCATCCTTTATAAGTAGGATTATAAATTCTTCTAATATAATGGACAAAGTGAAGGTTAGAGGAAAACTATATGGTAAGCACATAACAGTAACCATTTTTGCCAATTCTTCACGATCTTTATTTGGAAAGTAATACAAAATATCACTGGTAACAGTGTTAATTCCCGGTTGAACTAGATTTGAACCGGTACTAGGGTTAACCTGAGTACCTACACTTGTCCCCTCTTGCGCAGCTTTCATTTGAAGAAATCTAGCTTTATCATTAGGGTGTTTCATTATGTGTCTGGTTAAATAATCGTACCGCCACGGTCTCCAGTAAATTTATGAGACATCAAGATCTCACAAGTTTTACACTTAGTCTTATTTTGATCTCTTAGTTGAGTAAAAAATACCAAACAAGAGATGTTTCAGACCCTTTAGAAGGTTTTCTAGTAAAAGTAGGGGTTACTACAGGAGGGTCAGCCGGGGCATCATTTGGATTATTATCAGTTTGGTTAGCAACAGGACTAGTAGGTGTATCATCGAAATCCGGTTGCGTTTCATCTAAATCAATATTTTCCTCTGGATTACCATAAAGAGAATTCATATTCATCATTTAATTGTGAACCTGGTGTAAGATCATGTATAAATTGACTATCGGTAAATTGAAACAAGGGTTATCACTATCAAGAATAATAGGTGGAGGAGGACGAGTAACAGGTCTAGGTCGGGGAGCCGGGGCCGGGGTAGTAGTAGTAGCTTGCCTACTAGATTCACCAATTTTAGATTTTCCCTTACCGCCAAGTATTTTTTTCAAAGAAAAGTCCATATTAATTATAAGGAAAACAAATTAAACAAACAAAACTATAATATTAAAAATTAAGAGTTGGAACGAGTTTACCGAATTGACGAACAACTTCTTGAAAATTGTATAATGTTGAAGACTTGAAGACTTCAATTCACCAACTTCATAATTTTTCACAAATTGCAATAATAAAGTAAGAAATTACAGAAGAAAATTAGAGAGAGATTGATGATTTTGTGAGTAAAAATGAAAGAATGAGGGGGTATTTATAGTTGAGAATAGAAAAAAGTGTAATTATAAAAAGTTTGGGGTTAAAACAAAGTTTGGGGGTCAAATGGCTATTTTTAAAACTGCCAAACGACTAAATTAAAGGGCCAAACGGTTAGATTTTAAAATTCTGACCGTTGGCTATTTATTAAATAAAAATTTAAAAAAAAAGTCGTTGGGCCCGTTTGTCCTGGTTGAACCGGCCCAGGCCCGCCTGTCGGTCCCGGACTAAACAGTCTCGGGCTCACGGTTCCAAACTTAAGGCCCACCCCATATGGGCTCTGAAGCCCGCCAAAACCGAACCTGCCACGGGCCGGCCCGTTTAGCCCACAAACCTACATGGCCGCGGGCCCGATCCGATCCCGGGTCAGGCCCGGACCACCTGCCAGCTTTACTTGATATCTAGTCATGATCGAATTAGTTGTTACATATTTCCCCCGTATAGATTTTACAAAATTTTCTGTTGCATTGTTATATTTCTTTTAAAAGCTACAACAACCAAGCATATTGCTAATATATAGAAATGTGAGTTCAATTGACGAACATGAGTAATTTAGGAATTGTTGTTATTTTTCAAGGGTATCTCGGTATTTGGGGTTTCAATTGCAGCGCTCTCATTGTCGTCTTCCAGGCGACACGTGTTTAGCAGTTCATTTGTCTAGGGCAACTGGCTATTACTTCTATTTTCACTTCTATTTCTCATATACTCCACTTTTTATTCCGTACGTCTCCCTCACCTTTCTTTTTTTTTTGGGAACTTTTACAATTTCTTTCCGTTTCATGGTTTGGTGCATTTGCATGAAGATGTTATTTTTGTCCTTTCACTGTAATGGGCCTTTGTTTTCTATAGATAATTAAACCCTTCAAAACTATGTTAAAAAGCTCTGTCTTTGACAATGAAAGATCAGAAGATCCATTGATTTGTCAAGGGTGAGTGATGACATCTTACATATATTAAAGGATGTTGGGAGAAAAAGGTCTCCCGCCCAAGAATAATATCTACGATAAATAACAATAATACAAGAGAGTAACAAAGACACCAAATCTTTTAACGCGGTAAAATATAATACTCAAGCGAAGCAATATTACCACAATAATATTACAATTTAGTAGTGCCAAGAGATCACTACAACTTCAAAAAAAATAATACTCTTTATTTTAAACACCTCAATAAAATATTATTCACACTCATTATTTATCTCACAGACTGCAATCCGTGGATTGCTCTCTCTCTTCAATTATTTCTCTCTCGTTTCAGTGTGTTTGATCTAAGAAGCAAATGCTTCTATTTATAGGAAGAGAGCGTCCTTTTCAACCAATCAAATGCATTGGTTTTGCAATTTGCAACTTTGCAAATGGCCAATTTGTTCCGGCTCGTTGCAACTTGTTGCCATCTTGTCTTTCTTTTTCTTTTTTTCTTTTCTTTTTATTTAAGTGGGTCCTACAAATTTCTTCTTTAATTTTAATTTTTCTTCTTCATTCCAAGCATTGATCTCAATCTTTGAACATCTTCAAATTTGAAAGGCTTGGTAAAAATATCCGCAGCTTGATTATAAGATTTCACATACTTGAGCTCGACTTCCTTCTTGGCAATGCATTCTTTGATGAAGTGATATCTTGTATCAACATGCTTGCTTCGATCATGATACACTGGATTCTTCGTGAGTGCCTGTGGGGATTTGTTGTCAATGCAAATCTCTGTAGCTTCAATTTGTGATAAATTGAGCTCCTTCAACAATCTTCTCAACCAAATAGCATGACATGTACATGATGTTGCTGCTATATATTCAGCTTCACAAGTCGAGAGAGTAACAATTGATTGTTTCTTTGAATTCCAAGAAATAACAGAATCACCCAAGAAAAATATAAAATCAGTTGTACTTTTTCTATCATCAATATCTCCTGCATAATCACTATCACAAAATCCCATAAGGTTAAAATTATTAGACGAAGAATAAAATAACCCAAAGTCAATCGTACCTTTTAGGTAACGAATAATTCTTCTAGTGACCTTCAAGTGAGTGGAGCTATGAGTTTCCATGAAGCGACTTACTACTCCAACTGCAAAGAGTATATCTGGCCTAGTACAAGTCAAATACCTCAAACTTCCCACAAGACTTTCAAAAAATGTGGGATCTTCTTTTTCTCCTTTATCAAACTTGGACAAATTTGTCCCACTATCCGTCGGTGTGTTCACGGGGTTACAATCGAGCATGTTAAACTTCTTCAATATCTCTTTTGTATAGATTTCTTGAGAGATAAAAATGCCATCCTCCATCTGATTCACTTCAAGGCTCGGGTAGTATGACATGAGCCCTATGCCTGTCATCTCGAACTCACGGGACATATCTTCTTAATAGCTTTAAACAAACATGGGTTATTACCCGTGAAAATAAGATCATCAACATAAAAAAAACAAGTAAGATATTTCCGTTAGTATGAACTTTAAGGTAAAGCGAATATTCATGGAGATAACGAGTAAACCCATTGTCTTGAAAATACTTGTCGATGCAACTATTCCATGCTCGTGGGGCTTGCTTTAATCCATATAAATCTTTATTCAACCACAACACTTTATCTTCATGGTTTTTGACCACAAAGTCCAATGGTTGTTCAACATAGACTTCTTCTTCGAGATAACCATCCAAAATGGCTGACTTGACGTCTAATTGATGGATCTTCCACTTTATTTGCGCCGCCAAAGGATGAGCAAATGAATCGTCTACATGCGGGCAACAGGTTCATAGACTTCTTCATAGTCAATTCCTTGCCTTCTCTTGTAGCCTTTAACCACAAATCATGTCTTGTATCTCTCCACATCTCCATTAACATTCTTCTTTGTCTTGTATACCCATTTCACTCCAATTGCTGGATGACCCTTGGGAAGAGTTGTTAACTCCCAAGTGTTGTTCTTCTCTATTGAATCAATCTCCTCCTCCATGTCTTGTCTCCACCTTTTGTCTGTAACATCTTTATCAAAGTTTATCGGTTCACTGTCAGCAAAAAGACAACATAAAAAATCAAAATTAGTAACTTCTTATGTGTCCTCATAGGGCTCTTGAATACTCATTGTCCTTTGTGGTTGTTCATTTGAACTTTCTTGAGAAGAGGGAGATGCAACATTGGTTGGAGAATTAGGTGGAGTTGTATCCTGTACATGTTTCATGGTCTCTGGTTCTTCTTCATCACCAAAGTATGGAAGAAAATCATATGAAGTTTCTTCCTGAGCTTCCCAGTTCCATGCCAATTCTTTATCAAATTCAACATCGCGACCTATCACCACCTTGCCACTGTTAGTTGTATAACTTGTAGCCTTTTGAACTCGTATCATAACCAAAAAACACATGCTTGACACTCCGATAGTCAAGCTTTTCTCTCCCTTGATGTGGCACATGAGCATAGGCTGTGCTCCCAAAGATTCTCAAGTGCTTGACACTTGGCTTTCTTCCACTCCATGCTTCTTGAGGGGTTTGATCTCTTACATTCCTTGTTGGAGACCTTTTGTTCAAATAAACTGCACAAGAAACAGCTCTGGCCCAAAATTCCTTGGGCATACTTTTAGCTTTCAACATATATCTATCCATATTAAGAATCATTCAATTCTTTCTCTCTGCAACTCCATTTTGTTGGGGTGAATAAGGTACCGTTAGAGGGCGGTGAATTCCATGAGATTAACAGAAGTCATTAAATTCTTTTGAAGTGAATTTGTCTCCTCTATCATACCTTAAAGCTTTAATTTCATAGCCACTTTCTTTCCCCACAAGCACTTTGAAATTTTTAAAAGAAACAAAAGCTTCAGATTTTTGGTCAAGAAATAAACCGAAGTCTTTCTGCTAAAGTCATCAATGAAAAGAAAAAAGTATACCAAAAGAAGGTGGATTGATTGGTCCACACACATCAATGTGAAAAATCTGGAACGACTTGGTTGATCTTGACATGACCTCCTTTGGAAAACTTCTCCTAGCATGTTTTTCAAGAAGACAAGCTTCACACAATTGATTGGGATGGTTGATTGATGGTATCCCATGCACCATGTTCTTTTCTCTCATTGATTTGAGTGCTTCAAAAATCAAGTTCACAAATCTCATGTTCCAACACCATGATTCATCTTGCATATTAGCCTTCAAACACTTTGCATATATTATTTTAAGATTCAGAGAAAATAATCTATTCTTTTCCATATGCACTTTAGCAATTAGAATTCCACTTGAATCTTTAAGCCAAAGATGCATATTTTTCATGTGGATGTCATATTCATTTTCAAGACGCTGGCCCGAACTCAAAATATTACTTTTTAATTTTGGCAAATAATAAACATCTTGAATTTTCTTGTGACTACCATCTTTACAGGAGATCAGAATCGTACCTATCCCTTCGATTTGAATCTTTGAGGTATCTCCAAAGGACACATCACCTTTCATCATTTAATTGATCTCCACATACTTCTCTTTGCATCCACACATATTATTGCTTGCTCCATCGTCCAAATACCACGAGCTACAATCATCATTGTCTTCTTCCTTTAGTGCCAGCAATAATGTTGGCTCATCTTCTTCTTTCTTTTCATCAACAAGGTTAGCCTTTTCTTCAACATTGCTACGACATTCCCGGGAGTAATGGCTAAATTTATGACAATTATAACACTTAATTTTTGATTTGTCATACCTTTGTCCATTATTTTCTTGGTAGTAGTCATGTCCTCTTCCTCCTGTTTGTCCACGAGCATGACCTCTAAATGTTTGATGAATTTTAACTTCATTATTGAAGTTGTTACCATTACTTTTTCCTCTTCCATGACCACCACAGCCTCGTGCTTGTCCGTTCCCTCGATAGCTTTTTTCACCTCCATAATCCTTAAAGGATGCCTGAGTTTTAAGAAGTCGCTCCAGTAGCACTTCTTTCCTCCTCTTGATCTTTTCTTCATGGGCTTGTAAAGAACCCTCCAATTGCTCCACCTTCATAGAGTCTAAATCTTTAGATTCCTCAATAGCACACACCACAAAAATCAAATTTAGGTGTTAAAGTGCGAAGGATTTTTTCTACCACACAGAGATCTTATATGTCCTCCCCGTATCTTCTCAATTGATTTACAACAACCTTCACTTTTGAACAATAATCCGAAATGCATTCGGATTCTTTCAATTCTAAAACTTCAAGATCAGCCCTTAGAGTTTGAAGTTTTACCTTCCTCACCTTGCCAACTGCTTGGAGAGAATTTGTTAAGATATCCCAAGCTTCCTTTGAGCTGGTAGCATCGGCCACCTTCTCAAACATGGCATCATCCAAAAATTAGTTGATGAACGTGAGGGCTTGTTAATCCTTCTTCCTTGTCTTTGCCAAGACATCTTTTTCATTTTGAGGTAGAGCTTCCTCATTATTGGGTTTAGCATACCCTCTATCTACGATTTATCACACATCCTGGGAGCCAAGAATGACTTTCATATGTAGACACCATTTCTCATAATTATCTTTTGTGAGACGGGGTACTGAAAAGACATCGGACCATTATTCTCCATAGCTCTGATACCACGTTGTTGGGAGAAAACAAATATCCCACCCGGTAATAATATCCACGATAAATAACAATAATACAAGAGAGTAACAAAGACACCAAATCTTTTAACGGGGTAAGATACAATACCCGAGCAGAGTAATATTACCACTATAATATTACAACTTAGTAGTGCCTAAAGACTACTACAACTTCGAAAGAAATAACATTCTTTATTTTAAACACCTCACAACAATATTACTCACACTCACTGTTTATCTCACAGATTGCAATTTGTGAATTACTCTCTCTAACTTCAGTTGCTTCTCTTTCGTTTTGGTGTATTTGATCTAAGAAGAAAATGTTTCTATTTATAGGAAGAGAGCCGTCCTTTTCATCCAATCAAATGCATTGGTTTTGCAATTTACATCTTTGCAAATGACCAATGTGTTCTTGCTCGTTGCAACTTGTTGCCATCTTGTCTTTCTTTTATTTTTTTTTTAATTTCCTTTTTATTTAAGTGGGTCCTACAAAGGAGAGGTATTTCTCCAAAGCTAAGTATCTAAAGAAATTGAGAAGTTGGTATGTGGGATTACATTGCCATCTACTTGATTTTTTTCTGATTTTCCTTTTCATAAATGTTCTGTATCTTAGTAGCGCGTTTGGACACAAGAAATGTACAATTTCAAAAAAAAAAGTGAAAAAAAAATTCAAGTGAAAATGGTATTTGGAAATTAGAGTTGTGTTTGGACATGAATATAATATTGGTTTGTTTTTGAAGTTTTGTGAGTGATATGAGTGGAATTTGAAAAACAGCTTTTTGGAATTTCTTAAATTTTCAAAAAAATTCAAAATTTATTTTCAAGTGAAAATTGGAAATTTTATGGACAAACGCTGATTTCGAAAAAAATTAAAATTTTTTGAAAAAAATGATAATTTTTTTTATGTCCAAACGAGCTCTTAATTTGTTTGAGTGAATGTATCTTAATTTATTTGAGTGAATTTGCTTTTAATTTGTGAGGCGAAAAAAACTAGGACTTCGTGCCTTTAGATTTTTTTGAACATAAAGGATAGATCTATATTACTTACTAACACATTACAAAATCATAGAAGCAGTTTTTATGGCATTACTATTGCCCATGCTTACTAGGAAATTACAAACGTTAGTAGAAAAGCCTTTGAAACTATTAAAAATTTCCAGCTTCTCTCTTAACACTTCTTGTTCAACCAAAAGGGGTGGACGAGCATGGCAAAAACACTTGGTAGTTGTAGGGTACTTGACTGCTTCCTTAGTCATCCAGTGTGCCACTCTATTACCTTCTCTGAAATTATGCTTCAGGATTGGGAGCTTCAGTTGGTGCATCAACCATCTACATTCAACAACAATGTTAGAGAAGTTATGACCATTTCCATATATAAGCTTAATAATATCTGTGCAATCCGTTTCAATTTTCATCTTTTCGAAATTCATATCTTTGGCATTTTTAATCCCTCCAGTAGAGCCATCAATTCTGTATGTGTGGAGGAGATAACATAGATTGTTTTGTGGAACCCCACGATCCATTCTCCGTTGCAATTACGTAATGCTCCACCAATACCTGCTACATTGTTTATACTGGAAAAAGCATCGTCACAGTTTAGTTTAATCCAGTTCCTTGGAGGTTTATGCCACCTAACCTCTATAGTGATTGTTTTGTTAATGAGTGGATTTTTTTCAGTGCAGAAGACAAATTCCCATGCATGATGAATGGTTTTACTGGCATCCAGATTGCAATTGAGGTTGTTTATGTTGTTGTGGTTCATGTTATTCCATAAATCCCATATGAAGTACGGAAATAAGGTTTCCCAACTATTGACATTAATATTTTGGCGTATAAAGTTATCTTTTTCAATTTCTCAAGCCAATTTTCATTGTCTATCAAGCCTTGGTAGGTGATTCCCATGTTTTCCCAATAATGGCGCGCTATAGGGCAATCTAAAAAGATGTGGTAGATGTTTACTATTCCCATTCTACAACATGTGCAAGCGGCATCTATGTTCATACCTATTTGTGCTAGATATGAACAAGGTATACAGTTATGCAAGCATTTGCAAAAAAGAAATTTAATTTTTTTGGGGCATCGATGGTCCCAAATCCACTTGAAGCATTTAGAAGTAAGGTTGGGAGTTGCAAACAGATTATATCCAGATTTCGTGGAAAAAAACCATTAGAATTAAGCATCCAGCTCATCTAATCCAGTTTGGATTCCTTGCAAGGAGTGGGTGTGGTTTTAATGTTCTTGATCACCTCAGTGGGTAGTTCAAAAGAGATAGCATCTAAATTCCAGTGGTTTTGATGTCCGGAGTAGAATTAGGCTTGAACGGGGAAATTGAGACTTAAAATTGAGGAATTGAGGGGTCAATTGTGGTTGGATATCGATGCATTTTATATGTATAGACTTGGGAGAGGATGAGGATTCTTGTGATGCAATTTTCATAGAATTCTGAGACGTGGGCCCGAGGACCGGGTTTGGCCAATTTCTGGAATTGGGCCTAATTTTGATAATTTTTGAATGGATTTCGTATCCCTAGAATATTTTGATGATAGTAATCTGATTTTGATAGACTCGGAGCATTTGGGAGCCGATTCGAGAGGCAAGAGCATCACAAATTAGTATTTTGCCCAGCTTGAGGTAAGTAAAGACTGTAAATCTTGTCCTGAGGGTATGAAACCCCGAACTTTGTATTTTCTCACTATTTTTGGAATGACGCACATGTTGGATGACGAGTGTGTGGCGTGGACTAATTGGGGATTTGGACTTGGTCCTTCCCGTGACAACTATTGATTTGCGTATTTACTTTAAAATCATATGTTAAATCGTGTTTTCGGACTATTGTTATATTTGGGTTTTAAGCCATGTTTGGGGCCTTGTGCAGACCGGTTAAGACCCTTGGGGGCTTTTACTGCTTTTCCTCACTGTGTTGACTTATGATTTACACTCAGTCGTATTATGTTTAACTGATTTCGAAACTCATCCTTATTTACACTAATTTGAGATATAAAATTATGTTTTTGGGTCGAGTACCCCATTTTACTGATAGCCCGAGGGGCTTTTTGAGAGTTTCTGACTGAATGAGGAGAGGGCCTGATTATAAGGATATGATATGCCACGAGGTGGCTTGATATTAGTGCTTGGGCTGAAGGAGCCCCTCCGGAGTTTGTACACACCCCTAGTGAGTGCAAGTACCTACTGATGTGAGTGCCGAGTGACGAGCGACTGGGAGGAATGAGTGACAATGAGGATGCCCGAGGGGCTGATACTGAGTGATTGTGAGGCTTCTGAGTGACTTTTGAGTGATGATTTGCCCGAGGGGCGATTTATGATACATGTTTTTGGCCCGAGGGGCTATTTATGATTTATTTCATTTTACACTAAACTCTTGGGGTATTTTTCTTAAATTGTTGGAAATCACACTTTTCAAAGGATTTTTACTGAAGTTTTCTTTTAAAGCATGTTGATTTAATGTATACACCGTTGGAAAGAAAGGTTGTGCTTATTGTGAATTGATGATTGATCCTATGTGTTTCATACTGCTTAGACTTGATTTATTTTCATTACTACTGAGTTGGCGTACTCAAATTACTCCCTGCACCTTGTGTGCAGATACAAGTGCTGGTACCGAGCGCTAGTTTTCTTCCCTCTCGCGGAGCCGGAGTTGGGACTTCGAGGTAGTTGTTCAGCGTCCACAACATCTCTTTTCCCATTTCTTATTTTGTATTTATTTCCTCGTTCCGAGTCTTGATGTATTATGACAGTAGGGTTATTTTGTACTACTCGTAGATTCGTATGATGGTTGACTCCAGGTTTTGGGGCTGTGTGTAAACTGTTTTATTCATTTTGTTGCTTTAACTGCTTAAGAGAAAGAATTTTGTGATATATCGGAACCATTTTGGAAATTATTAAAAATATTATGCCAGTATGTGATTGTTGTCTAGCCTAGTTCCATGTTAGGCGCCATCATGACCGGCTTGTGATTTGGGGGTCGTGACACCAATGGGTCTAAAATTTTTAGGTTATTAGCATTAGGGAATTTAGAAATGGGGCAGATGAATGTTTTATTAATGCCACTGGGCAAAGTTTGGGTATTAAAAATATTATGAAAATAATTAGTAAAAGAGTTTTCTATTATGTTCCAATATTTTTGGTAAAGGAAAGGGTGTAAGCCATCCGGACCTGGGACTTTAAAGGGTTTAAGGGAAAAAAGGGCCTTAGAGATTTCTATATTTGTGAGTGGTTTATCCAGACTACTAAGGTTAATGTTTCTTGTACTAGAAGGTTCAACAGTAGGGTTAATTTTAGAGGAATAAAGATTGGTTGTTGAGAAGGCTTTCATAAAGAAAGACAAGGTGTGTTCAAGAATTAGACTAGGTTCGTATATCCAATCTACATCCTCCTTAGTAAAGTAGGTAATGGCATTACGACGTTTACGATTGGATGCCATGATATGGTAGTACTTAGTGTTGGCGTATCCTTCATTTAGCTAGTTAATTCTAGATCTTAATTTCCAAAAATCATGTTCTATATGGAGAATATTGTTATATTCGAGTTAGACGTTTGATTCCAGATAGTGTAAGAAGTTACTATATTGGTATTGAGGAGAGCTCTGTATCCCATTCAGTCTAGCTAAAACATTTTTCTTTCTTTTGAAGATGTCATCAAATGTAGTATTTTTTCATTGGGTAACCTCCTCCTTAAAACGATTTTATGCATTCATTAGGTTAGTATTTGTCCAACAATGTTTAACTATGTCCGGGTGCCTACACCAAGTTGTTTCTAGACGAAAAGGTTTATCACTATGATTAATATTTCTAGACCTAAGATTGATTAATAGTGGATTATGATCTGAGTGTGTCTTAGGCAAGTGGATAACTACAGTCTTAGGGAATAAGGATAAACAGTTTTTATTCACAAAAATTCTATCAAGACGTTCCATAATTAAGACCTTTGATTTCTTTCTATGGTTTGACCAAGTGTATTTACATCCCTTGTAACCTAAATCTATTAGATTACAACGATTGATACTATTCCATATAGAGTTACTACGTTTACGGTTGATAGGATTATCCCCAAATTTGTCATTTGAGGTGAGGATATCATTAAAATCCCCCCCTCCCCCCCAAGCATCCAAGGACCTTTAAAATTATTGCTAATATTTTCTATATTACTTCACATTTCCCTACGTTTAGACAGTTTAGTACTAGCATAAATAGAAGAAAAAATCCAAGTAGTGTGTGAAGGAAGTACCTCAATTGTGGCATGAATCTCTTGATTGTTTCTAACAAAATCATGCACCTTGAGCACACTAGCATCCCATAAAAGAACTATGCCACCGGATTGACCTTCACTAGGGACTTCAATCATTTGAGAAAAATCAAAATCATTAAGGAGAGACATGTGACTTTCCATTCTTGTTTCAAGTAGTGTAACCATGCAAGGTCGGTGGGTATCTAACATTTCCTGAAAATTTACTCTGAAGTTTTCATTATTACCCCCATGTATGTTCCATATAATGACATTGCTAGGCCTAAACATGGATGCTAGGTTGTTTGTTGGCCCATTCTCCCTCTGAGTACGGGGATGTGAGTTTCCCCTCAACGATGGAACTAGTATCATGGCGTGGTTTCCTACTGTTGCATCTTGGGGAGGCCTCACATCCATTGAATATTTGTAAAGTGTTGGTGGGAAACTCAGTACATATCTCTTCTCCCTTTGGTCCCTGAGTAGGTAAACCTTTACATAGTTGAGTCTTGAAAACTCTAGGATTGGTCCTGACCCCAGTAGGTTTATTTCTCCTTCCTCCTCCATATGGTTGTCTTCTGGTTCTTGTGCATTGGGTGGTGCTTGTGGGATGGCTTGTGGGTTGTGTGGTGGGACATGAGGGTGTTGTGGGTGTGCTGGGTTTACCAGGGGTGTTGCATGCATGTTGGGGTTGTTCTGAGGTGTCACATTGTCGTCGGGGACTGACCAAGGAATGAAGATGGGGTTCATGTTGGTTATCTCTGAACACACTCCTAATCAAACCACAATTGAAATTGAGCATAATTTTCAAGAATATATAATGTATATTATAAAAATACCTTTATTTAAGTAATTATTTTTTTTTATTACGTGCATGAAATATATGTTTTACAACCTTTATTTTCTTTCATTCTGAATTGTGCAAATAAATTTTTGAATTTTTGTTTTTAATACTAATATTATTATTACTAACAAATTATTCTAATTAATTTTTTTACTATGCTTATTATTTATTTATACCAGCATTATATATGCTTAAATACGTTTTATTTTTTAATATATAAATAATATTTATTTATTCTATAGGTAAGTCTATGCTATAAATTAAAAAGGGAAAAATCATTATATAAGAAAGTTTTAAAAAAATAAAAATAAGATAATTGTTTATAATTTAGAGGGTAAAATAGGTATTTGGCAATCCAAAATTTGGAAAATTTAGGTGAGTGACTTTCTGAGTACAATAGACATAGTTCAGTGATTTTGTTATTACAAACGAAAGAAAAGTGACTTTAAAAATAATTTGGGATAGTTGAGTGATCATTTGAGTAATGGACAACGCGAATTACACACTACTGTTTTACTTTTAACTAAGAGTAACTGCTTTACTTTTAACTTGGTGTAACTCCATGTCTATATGCTAGACGTCTGGTGTCCAACTTAGGATGAGTTTAAATCTTGACTGTAGAGTTGGGGTGTAGGAAGGATAAGGAGAAAGAGCAGTCAGCACTTCCATAGACATATAACTGAATACACAAGAGTTTATTAGGCTCCGAATGACTCTTAATGTTCTATGAATGATCCATTTTAACACCCAATCAGCATAGTGATTTTCATTTGGAAAGTACGTAATTTATTATTGTGCTGCTTGTAGTACGTTTAATCTATGTATCCTTGCATTTACCTTCTCAAAGAACTAGCAAAATGAAACTGATACAGATTTTGCCTTTGTGCTCTCAAGATAGATTTCCTGGCCTAGAATACAATTCACCCAAAATTAGGTCATTTTAAATTAATTATGGTTAATCGAGCAAAATTGTAACGATCCGGCCGGCCGTTTCGAGAGTTGTAGCCCCGTTCTTCTATTGTTTGCTTCTTTTGTGTTTTACAACTGTATTATGACTTACCGGGTTAGTCGGTTCAGGTCCGGAGAGATTTCAAAATGAATTGAGACACTTAGTCTCTTACTTAAGTTGGAAAAATTGATCGGATGTTGACTTATGTGTAAACGACCTCGGATTTGAATTTTAATGGTTCTGTTAGCTCCGTTAGGTGATTTTGGACTTATGAGCGTGTCCGGATTGTGTCTTGGAGATTTGTAGTGGAATTAGGCTTGAAATGTCGAAAGTTGAAAATTTGAAAAGTTTGACCGGGAGTGAACTTTTTGATATCGGGGTCGGATTGGATTTGCGGAAGTTGGAATAGGTCCGTGGTGTCATTTATGACTTGTGTGCAAAATTTGAGGCCAATCGGATGTGATTTGATAGGTTTCAGCGTCGTTTGTAGAATTCGGAAATTTCAAAATTCATTAGGCTTGAATCCGTGTGTAATTCGTGTTTTTGGTGTTGTTTGAGGTGGTTTATGTAGTCGACTAATTTCGTATGATGTTTTGGGACTTGATGGTATGTTTGGTTGAGGTCCCGAAGACCTCGGGTGAGTTTCGTGTGGTTAACGGATCATTTTTGGCCTTTGAGTGATAGTTGATATCTGCTGGTTTTTGTTGTTGCTGGTTTCCTCTTACGCATTAGCGAGGCTGGTCTTGCGTTCACGAAGTGTACCTGGAGGCTGGGGAGGATTTGTTCTTCGTGTTCGCGAAGAAGAGGACGCGTTCGCGAAGAAGAGGACGAGTTCACGAAGGTTTGGGAGTAGAGTGCATCGCGGACGCGAGATGGGGAACGCGTTCGCGAAGAAGAGAAGTATCAACTGTAGACCTCATTCATTTGGTCTACGTGTTCGCGGAGGTGCGATGTTCGTGTTCGCGAGTGGTTGATTGCGTTCGTGTAGAAGGGATTTTGGTCAGAGGCAATTTTTGCTTCGCGAACGCGAGGTTACTTCCGCGTTCGCAAAGGAGACATACCTGGGCAGAATAAAAGATTCAAAAACGAGGGTTTTGAGTTCATATCAAAAAATTGAATTGGGAGCTCGGTAGAAGGCGGTTTTTGGAGAGATTCTTGCGTGGGTATTTAGGGTAAGTGATTCCTATCTAATTTTTGTCAAGTTCCATGATTATGTCTGTATTTCCACCATTTAATTTGTGATTTGGGGTGAAAAATTGGGGAAAAGAGGAAGTGTTCTTTAGATGGATTTTTGAGGTTTTGAATGAGATTTTGTTATCGGATTTGAGTTAATTTGGAATGGTTAGACTCGTGAGTGAATGGGCTTTCAGATTTACTGACTTTTGTCAGACTTCTAGCCGTGGGCCCGGGAGCCGGGTTCGGGCCAATTTAGGATTTTTGGCTATAATTTAGTACTTTTCTGTCGGAATTGATCCCTTTAGCCTATATTGGTTGTATTGTACTGCTTGTGGCTAGATTCGAGATGTTTGGAGACCGATTTGAGAGGCAAAGGCATTTCGGAGTAGAGATTGGCTCAGGTTGAGGTAAGTAACGCCTTCAAACTTGGTTCTGAGGGTTCGAAACCAAAATTATGTGTTATGTGATTGGTATTGAGGTGACGCACATGCCAAGTGACGGGCGTGCACCATGAGAATTAGGACCTGGTTGATTCCATGGCACTGTATAGTGACTCTATCATGTTGATATCTATGTTTTCACAATGTGATAAAGTAATTGAGCTGTCAATCATGCTAGATAGCATGTTTAGGCTTTATGCCGATACTGTTGGGACCCATAATGGTCGTTTCTTGTTGTCATCTCACTGATTTCATTGATATTTCATACTCAGTCATGTACATGCATTTCATGTATACGGCTAAAATTGGAGAGCCTGATTTTACAGTCATCTCGACGCTTAGAAAGCTTGAAAGCCCGGGCTCTGATATCGATACACGTTGAAGGCCCTCAACCTCGAGGCAGTATGTATTGTAGGTCCTCGATCGTGAGGTCGTGCAAATCGAAGGTCCCCAGCCTCGAGGAAAGTCACATCGAGGAACCTCGACCTCGAGGTAGTACAAACCAAGGGTCGACATGGAGAGGCGGGAAATCTGCTAAGGGCACGTGGTTAAAGATAAAAAAATACACAGGATAGTACACGCTCGTACCGTGACATTAAATAGCTGCACCAGCCATTTATCTTTACATTTAATAGATGCACCAACTATATTTCTTTGGAAGGAACACACATGTACTATGTTGGTATTCCCTTTCTTATATAAAGGGGACCCTTGTCACTTTGTAACACACATGATATTCAATACAACAACAACATTCTCTGTTGCCTAATTTAAACATTCTCTATAATTATTCCATTGATTTACTGCTTCCATTTATTGTGTTTAACTTATAGTTCTTCATTTATTGCTTATTATTGATCACAAGTAGGCCAACCTTAAGGCATTCAATATTGTTATATCATTACCGATAGCCCCTAATCAAGCTTCTCGAGCTCGACCAGGCCTGCCCGACCACCTTCGAGACTGGCCTCTACGATACCTGGTTTGCACAATCTAGTTCTTTTCGCACTTATTTCATTTTTCTCGCCTCATACTCAGCATCTACTGTCTAAACAACTGGTATTAAAATAGGTCACATATTTTTAGAACCACATAATCAAATATAATTGTAATTACCATTTTCAAGGTAAACAGTTTGGCGCCCACCGTGGGGCTAAAAATAATAGTAATCGTTTTAGTGTTGGTTTTCTAAAAACACAAGTTATTCTTCACACTTTTTCTTGCTGAAAGAAATCTTCAATTTCGGGTAAGAAAATGACTAACTCAGTGAACGCACGTGAAAACAACAATCCTAAGGAATGCAGACCATAAGAACCCGTGCTCAAGCGGGCCAAAGTGCACACCTCCATGAATGAGCGAACTCAAAGTTGTATACTTAAAAGAATAATTGTGTTCAGGGAGGAGGATGTCGAAGCATTGTCCCAACCACATAACGATGCGCTGGTAATCTCTTTCCTCTTGAATAGTGTTCAAATTAAGTGTGTGCTCGTGGATCCAGGTAGCTCGTCCAATATAATCAGATTCGGGGTAGTGAAGCAGCTCAAACTGCTTGACTAAATCGTACCCGATTCTAATGCCCTCAGACGATTTAACATGGAGAGCGAAACGACGAAGGGGGAATTTGTCCTCCCAGTCGATGTGCCTGGTAGAGTTCGAAGTACCAGGTTTCATGTCATTGAAGGGAACACCAGATACAATGCCCTGCTGGGAAGGCCATGGATACACAGCATCAGGGCGATACCGTCGACTCTCCACCAGATGTTGAAATTCCCAACCGCAGATGGCATAAAAATGGTGTATGGGGAGCAGCACGCGTAAAAAGACATGTTCGCAGTGCACGATGTGGCGCCAGAACCCATATGTTCCACCTCCAAGGGGTCGGAATATAAACTGATCCCCGAGAATGATGAGGAAGACTTCCTCACCCCTCAAACCTTCTTTGCCCCAGAAGAATCAGACGCAACAAGATCAACGGTCGAAGATCTGGAACAGGCCGTTCTGATGAAATATCTACCAGATCTAAAGGTATACATAGGGACGGGTATAATCCCCGAACTCAGGAAATAAATCTTTCAATTTCTTATTGGCAACATTGATTGCTTTTCTTGGTCCCACTTGGATATGACAGGGATCTCCCCGGAAGTAACCACCCACAGACTGAGCGTCGACCCCAGGTTCAAACTGGTGAAGAAAAAAAAGAGGCCTCAATCAGAGGTAAAGCATGCGTACGTCAAAGACGAGGTAACAAAACTCCTCAGAATAGGGTCCATCAGGGAAGCAAGTATCCTGAGTGGTTGGCCAATATAGTACTAGTCCCCAAGAAAGGGAACAAGTTAAGAAAGTGCGTAGATTATAAAGACTTAAATAAAGCATGATCTAAAGATTCATTCCTACTGCCCAACATCGATCGATTGATCGACGCCACGGCCGGCCACGAGACTCTCACCTTTCTCGATGCCTACTCCGGGTATAATCAGATCCAAAAGAACCCCGAGGACAGGGAAAAGACTTCGTTCGTCACGAAGTATGGCACATATTGCTACAATGTGATGCCCTTCAGGCTAAAAAATGCAGGGGCCACGTACCAACGCCTAGTTAATAAGATCTTCAAACATTAAATAGGAAAATCCATGGAAGTTTACATTGATGACATGCTGGTTAATTCTCTGCGCGCAGAAGACCATTTGACTCATTTTCAGGAAACTTTTGACATCCTTAAGAGCTACAACATGAAGCACAACCCCGAGAAATGCACCTTCGGCGTAAATTCAGGAAAATTCTTAGGCTTCATGGTATCAAACCGGGGGATTGAGATCAACCCCGACAAAATCAAGGCCATCGAATAAATCATGGTGGTAAACAACGTAAAGGTAATACAACGGTTGACATGGCGGATAGCAGCACTGGGCCGATTAATTTCGAGGTCATCAGATCGGAGCCATCATTTTTTCTCTCTACTCAAAAAGAAAAAAAACTTTGAGTGGACGCCGGAGTGCCAGCGTGCCTTGGAGGAATTGAAATGGTATCTCTCAAGCCCGCCTTTTCTCCACACCCCAAAGGAGGGTGAAACGTTATACCTGTACCTAGCAGTATCCGAGGTAGCGGTAAGTGGCGTGCTGGTTCGGGATGAGCAAGGTACACAATTTCCTGTCTATTATGTAAGTCGAACCCTGGAAGATGCTGAAACCAGGTATCCAGACTTGGAAAAATTAGCTCTTGCATTAATAAGTGCATCTCGAAAATTGAAACCTTATTTTCAAAGCCACCGTATATGTTTTTTAACAACATATCCTCTTCGGAATATATTGCATAAACCCGGATTGTCGGGCCGGCTAGCCAAATGGTCCATCAAGCTCAGGGGATACAATATTGAATATCAGCCTCGAATGGCTATCAAGTCCCAAATTCTGGTCAACTTAGTGGCCGATTTTACGCCCGTCCTCGTGCCTGAGGTAGAAAAATAACTTCTGCTAAAAATGACTGCATCATTAGGGGTGTGGATCTTATTCACCGACGGTGCCTCAAATATGAGAGAATTCGGGCTCGACATAGTTCTGAAGCCACCTGCAGGTGGAATGATTAGATAATCTATAAGAACTTCAAAGTTGACTAACAATGAAGCCGAGTATGAGGCTATGATTGCAGGTCTCGAACTAGCCAAAGGCCTGGGAGCGGAAGCCGTCGAAGCCAAATGTGATTCCCTTCTGGTAGTAAACCAGGCAAACGGGAGCTTCGAGGTTCGAGAGGATAGGATGCAACGGTACCTAGTCAAACTTCAAACCACTTTGCGTCATTTCAGAGAATGGACTCCGGTCTACGTACCTCAGGAGCAGAGTAACGAGGCCAATGCACTCGCAAACCTGGGGTCATCCATCGAAGAAGATGACATACTCCCCGAGGCTGTTGTTTAGATATCCAAATTAGTGATCAAAGAAGACCATCCCGAAATCAATTCCACTAGCCTGACATGGGATTGGAGAAACAAATAGATCGATTATTTGGTAAGTGGAAAGCTGCCCATGGATCCAAAAGAATCAAGGGCCCTTCGGACCAGAGTAGCCCAATTTTCACTCGACGGGAGTGGAGCTCTATACAGAAGAACCTTCGATGGGCCCCTGGAATTATGTTTGGGACCATGAGAAATTGATTACGTGCTCCGAGAAATCCACGAGGGCACATGTAGAAATCACTCCAGTGCCCATTCTTTAATTCAAAAGGTGATCAGAGCAGGTTACTACTGGGACAGCATGGAAAGGTACATCAAAGAATTCGTCCGAAAATGCGACAAGTGTCAGAGATTTGCGCCAATGATTCACCAACCCGGTGAACAGCTACATTCGGTCTTATCACCATGGCCATTCATGAAATAGGTAATGGACATAGTCGACCCCCTACCAACGGCACCAGGTAAAGCTAGATTTATTCTGTTTATGACTGACTATTTCTCAAAATGGGTGGAAGCACAGGTCTATGAAAATATAAGAGAAAAAGAAGTCATCAACTTCATATGGGATCACATCATGTGCCGATTTGGGATCCCCTCTGAGATAATGTGTGATAACGGGAAGCAGTTCATTGGAAGCAAAATAACAAAGTTTCTCGAGGATCACAAAATCAAAAGAATATTATCGACACCCTACCACCCGTGTGCAAACGGTCAAGCCGAATCCATAAACAAGACCATCATTCGGAACTTGAAAAAGAAGTTAAAAAATGCGAAGGGAAAATGGAGAGAACGCTGCCTGAAATACTATGGGCATACCGAACAACCTCTAAATCAAACACCGGAGAGACGTTGTTCTCTTTGGTATACGAGTCCGAGGCTTTGATACCTGTCAAGGTCGGGGAGCCAAGTGCCAGATTCCGACATGCCACCGAAAACTCAAACAATGAGGCCATGACCACGGCCCTCGAGATATTAGAAGAGAAGCGAGAAGCTTCACTGGTCCAGATGGCAGCCCAAAAACAAAGAATTGAAAGATACTACAACCGAAGAGCAAACTTCCGATATTTCAAAATCGGGGACTTAGTCCTAAGGAAAGTGACCCAAAGCACTCGAAACCCTAATGAAGGCAAGCTAGGCCCAAACTAGGAAGGACCGTACCACGTCCTCGGAGTAATCGACAAAGGATCCTACAAGCTAAGCACCACAGAAGGCAAACAACTGCCAAACCACTGGAACATATCAATGCTGAAGCCATATTATTGCTAAGGTACAATCCTACCCATCTTCCTTCAAACTGTTACACTAACCAAATGCGCAGGTATGCAATTAAAGGGAATCAAAAGATTCCCCAAATTGAAGGCCTTAGGTTTTAAAGCATGCACCGCGTTCTTTTTCCCTCACGACGGATTTTATCCCAAAACAAGCTAAAATCGGGAAGCCCGATTTTACGGTCATCTCGACGCTTAGAAGGCTTGAAAGCCCAGGCTCTGATATCAATATACGTCGAAGGCCCTAAACCTCGAGGCAGTATGTATTGTAGGTCCTCGATCTTGAAGTCGTGCAAATCGAAGGTCCCCAGCCTCGAGGCAATGGACATCGATGGACCTAGACCTCGAGGAAGTACAAACCAAAGGTCGACATGGATAGGCGGGAAATTCGCTAAGGGCACGTGGTTAAAGATGACAAAATACACAGGATAGTACATGCATGTACCGTGACATTAAATGGCTGCACCGGCCATTTATCTTTACATTAAATAGCTGCACCAACTATATTTTTTTGGAAGGAACACACATGTACAATGTTGGGATTCTCCTTCTTATATAAAGGGGACCCTTGTCACTTTGTAACACACATGATATTCAATACAAGAACAAAAACATTCTCTGTTCCCTAATTTAAACATTCTCTACAATTGTTCCATTGATTTACTGCTTCCATTTATTGTGTTTCACTTATAGTTCTTCATTTATTGCTTATTATTGATCACAAGTAGGCCAACCTTAAGGCATTCAATATCGTTATACCATTACTGATAGCCCCTAATAAAGCTTCTCGAGCTCGACCTCGAGGCCTTCCCGACCACCCTCGAGACTGGCCTCTACGATACCTGGTTTGCACAATCTAATTCTTTTCGCACTTATTTTATTTTTCTCGCCTCATACTCAGCATCTACTGTCTAAACAACCGGTATTAAAATAAGTCACATATTTTTAGAACCACATAATAAAATATAATTATAATTACCATTTTCAAGGTAAACATTTCATATCATATCTCAGTCTCAGTTGTTGTTTATTGATACATCATATCACTATTTCGAGCTAGTTTTCATGATATTGTTTGCCCGTGGGTGAGACTGGAGAGGTTGATGACTGAGTGAGGTTGAGAGCCTGATTATGGGTGATGGTTATGGGATTGGGCTGCACTCCGCAACGGTTATGTTGATTTGTGATAGCGCTTGGGTTATAGGATCAACTCCGAAGTCTGTACACACCTCCAACGAGCGCGATTGATATTATTGTGGTATGGATCTTCCTTAGACATGGATCTTGTCCAGAGTACTTGATATCTGTAGATGGATCTTCTCCACAGGGCTGGATTGGCCTTTCCTCGGTACTAGGTGACTTATAGTCCGTGATGTATATGTTCCGGGATGGATCTTCCCTGGGCCGTATGGGCCATATATAGTACCGTGTAGTTGAGCATTTGAGAGTGTGAGCACATGAGGCTGACAACATGGTGCATCTCATACAACATCTTTATTGGCATGTTGAGATAGCAGAGTCATATTCCTTATATTGTTCGGATCTGCTTTACTTTACTGTTTTGAGCTGCCTATTTAATTTGAAAGCATGCCTACATTTTTGCACATTTATTTCTATTTTATCTGTACCGATTGAGTTCTTCACTACCTTCACTCCAAAGTTTGGACTTGTTACTTACTATGTTGGATGTACTCACGTTACTCCCTGCACCTCGTGTGCAGATCCAGGCGTTTCTGGTCACGGCGAAGGTTACTAATTGAGGCTTTAGAGTTCAGAGACTATCAAGGTAGCTGCACGACGTTCACAGGCCTTGACCCTCCTTCTTTATCACTAGTTGTATTTTCAATTTATTTCTCTATACACTGTAGTGGACTGCATTCTGATTTAAACGCACATGTAATCAGTAACACCCTAGTTTTGGGATGAATTGTATCATTTTTTGGATTATCTTCTGTTTTCAAAAAGGCTTTTCTTTAATATTTAATTGCTTCCGTCTTTACTTTAAGTGGTTTTCACTTTGATTACGTTGTTAAGTTGAGGCTAGCCTAGTTCCACGATAGGCGCCATCATGCGGTTGATTTTGGGTCGTGAAAAGTTGGTATTGGAGCCTAGGTTACATAGGTCTCACGAGTCATGAGCGGGTTTAGTAAAGTCTTGCGGATTGGTATGGAGATGTTTGTACTTATCTTCGAGAGGCTGCAAAACCCTTAGAAAACTGTACATTCTTGAATTTTTGTCGTGCGAATTTGTTGAATTCTGGTAACTAAACTTCTATTCTTCTATTCTCTCACAAATGGTGAGCACACATACTACTGGGCAGGTTAGTTGGTCGTGGATCATGTAGATTTGGTTGTGTTCCTTCTGGAGGTTAGTTGCTCCACGACAGGGGTCTTCACTACAGCTAAGCTCAGACGGCTCATCCAATTCACCGTGGTGCATCATCTGGCCATGGTTCTCACAGTTCTCAACACGGTAACTCATCTCTCAGTGCTCTTCCAGCTTAGAGTTTATCTCACGCACCATCACCTTAGGGTTCATCTATGTCAGGTTCTTCTAGTGGTTATCCGGGTGCTCGGGGCTCCCTTCGGTCCCCACCACCATTTTCAGGGAGAGGTTTCTTTGAGTGTGGTGATTTAGGTCATATCAAGAGGCATTTTCTTCGCCTTACGGGAGGTTCATCTCAACAAAGGAGTCAGCCTTCGACTTCAGCACTAGTTACTTCACCACCTGCCCAACAAGCTCGGGGTGGAGCTCAGTCAGCTAGGGGTCTCCCTAGAAGGGGAGCCCGATCAGGTGGCAGTCAAGCCCATTTCTATGCACTCCCAGCCAGACCATATGTCATTGCTTCAGACACAGTGATCACATGTATTATCTTAGTATGTCATCGAGATGCTTCTGTATTATTTGACCCTAGTTCCACCTATTCATATGTGTCATCATATTTTGCTCATTATCTGGACATGACCCGTGAGTCTCTAGTTTCATCTGTTCGTGTATCTACGCCGGTGGGCTATACTATTTTTGTGGACCGTGTATACAGGTCATGTGTAGTGACTATTAAGGGATTAGAGACTAGAGTGGATATGTTGCTGCTTTGTATGGTTGATTTTGAATGTGATATTGGGAATGGATTGGTTGTCTCCATGTCATACTATTCTGGACTGTCATGCTAAGACTGTGACGTTGGCGATGTCGGGGCTACCACAGATTGAGTGGCGAAGTTCTTCAGACTATGTTTCTAGTAGAGTGATTTCGTACTTGAAGGCCCAGCGGATGGTTGGGAAGGGTTGTCGTTCTTATTTTGCCTTTGTGAGGGATGTCAGTACAGAGACCCCTACTATTGATTCTGTTCCGGCGGTGCGAGATTTTCCGGATGTGTTTCCTATATACCTGTTGGGCATGCCGCCCGATAGAGATATTGACTTTGGTATTGACTTGGTTCTAGGCACAACCCATTTCTATTCCTTCGTACCGTATGGCACCGGCTGAGTTGAAGGAGATGATGTAGAAACTTCAGGATCTCCTTGAGAAAGGGTTTATTAGTCCTAGTGTGCACCTTGGGGTGCACCGATTCTATTTGTGAAGAAAAATGATGGCCCTATGAGGATGTGCATTGATTATAGGCAGTTGAACAAAGTCACAATCAAGAACAAGTATCCTTTGCCGCGTATTGATGACCTATTTGACCAGCTTCATGGAGCGAGGGTGTTCTCCAAGATTGATTTGAGTTCAGGGTATCACCAGTTGAAGATTCGAGACTCGAATATTCTTAAGATAGCTTTCAGGACCCATTATGGTCATTATGAGTTCCTTGGGATATCTTTTGGGCTGACCAACGCCCCAGCAACGTTCATGCATCTGATGAAAAGTGTGTTTCAGCCTTATCTCGACTCGTTTTCTATTGTATTCATTGATGATATCTTGGTGTAATCACATAGCCAGAAAGAGCATGCGCAACATTTGCGGACTGTGTTACAACAGTTGAGGGAGGAGAGGTTTTATACCAAGTTATCCAAGTGTGAGTTCTGGCTCAGTTCAGTGGCATTCTTGGGGCACGTGGTGTCCAGTGAGGGTATTCAGGTGGACCCAAAGAAGATAGAGGCGGTTCAGAGTTGGCCCAGACCGTCCTTAGCTACAGAGATTCATAGCTTTCTTGGTTTGGCTGGTTATTACCGTCGGTTCATGCAGGGTTTCTCGACTATTGCATCTCCCTTGACCAAATTGACCCAAAATGGTGCTTCTTTCAGGTGGTCGGATGAATGTGAGGTGAACTTTCAGAAGCTCAAGACTGCCTTGAGGATAGCTCATGTTCTAGTTATACTTTCAGCTTCTGGTTCTTATACAATATTGTGATGCTTCTCGGATTGGTATTGGGTGTGTTTTGATTCACGAGGATAGAGTGATTGCTTATGCTTCACGCCAGTTGAAGCCCCATGAGACGAACTACCTTATTCATGACTTGGAGTTGGCTGCCATTGTTCAGGCGTTGAAGATTTAGTGGAACTATCTTTACGGTGTGTCTTATGAGGTATTTACTGATCATTGTAGCCTCCAACACTTGTTCAAACAGAAGGATCTCAATTTGAGGCAGCGGAGATGGTTGGAGCTGCTCAAGGACTATGATATTAATAATCTGTATCATCTAGGAAAGGCCAATATGGTGGCCGATGCCTTGAGTAGGAAGGCAATGAGTATGGGTAGTGTTGCATCATTCCTGTTGGAGAGAGACCGCTTGCAGTTGATGTTGAGGATTTGGCCAACCAGTTCGTGATATTGGATATTTCGGAGCCCAGTCGGGTTCTAGCTTGTGTGGTTTCTCGGTCTTCCTTATTTGTTAGCATCAGAGAGCGCCAGTATGATGACCCTCATTTGCTTGTCCTCAAGGACAAGGTTCAGCACGATGATGCCAGGGATGCGACTATTAGAGATGATGGGGTGTTGAGGATGTAGGGCCGGATATGTGTGCCCAATGTAGATGGGTTACGGGAGTTTATTCTTGAGGAGGCCAATAGCTCGCGGTATTCCATCCATCTGGGTGCCGCGATGATGTACCAGGACCTGAGGCAACACTATTGGTGGAGGAGAATGAAGAAGGATATAATTGGGTTTGTAGCTCGGTGTCTCATATGTCAGCATGTAAAGTATGAGCATTAGAGACCAAGTGGATTGCTTCAGAAGATAGAGATTTCAGAGTGGAAGTGGGAGTGGATCACCATGGATTTTGTAGTTGAGCTCCCACGGACTTCGAGGAAGTTCGACGCTATTTGGGTGATTGTGGATCTGCTGACCAAGTTTGCGCACTTCATTCCTATGATTACTACCTATTCTTTAAACCGGTTGGCTAAGATTTACATTAGCGAGACTGTTCGCCTGCACGGTGTGCTAGTTTCCATCATTTCAGATAGAGGCATGCAGTTTACATTGCAGTTTTGGAGAGCAGTGCAGCGAGAGTTGGACACTCAGGTTGATTTGAGCCCGGCATTCCACCCTCAGACGGATGCACAGTCCAAGAGCACTATCCAGATATTGGAGGACATGTTACGCGCTTGTGTCATTGATTTTAGGGGTTCATGGGACACCTTTCTGCCGCTCACGGAGTTTGCTTACAACAACAGTTATCAGTCCAGCATTCAGATGGCTTCGTATGATGTTTTATATGGGAGGCGGTGTATATTTTCGCTGGGATGGTTTGAGCCGGGTGAGGCTAGGCTTTTGGGTACAAACTTGGTTCAGGATGCATTAGACAAGGTGAAATTGATTCTTGAGCGGCTTCGCATAGCGCAATCGAGACAGAAGAGCTATGTTGACAGGAAAGTCCGTGATGTGTCTTATATGGTCGGGGAGAAGGTTCTACTGAAGGTATCACCCATGAAGGGTGTTATGAGGTTAGGGAAGAAGGGAAAGTTGAGCCCTCATTCATTGGGCCTTTTAAGGTACTTCAGAGGATTGAGGAAGTGGCTTACAAGCTTGCCTTGCCACCTAGCTTGTCGAGCGTGCACCCAGTATTTCATGTTTCTATGCTCCGGAAGTATATCGGCTATCCATCTCATGTTTTGGATTTCAGCACGGTTCAGTTAGATGGTGACTTGACTTATGATGTGGAGCCGGTGGCCATTTTGGAGCGACATGTTCGAAAGTTGAGGTCAAAGGATATATCTTCTGTGAAAGTACAGTGGAGAGGTCGCCCCGTGGAAGAGGCTACTTGGGACACCGAGCGGGAGATGCGGAGCAGGTATCCACACCTATTTGAGGCTCCAGGTTTTTTTCTAGACCCGTTCGAGGACAAACATTTGTTTAAGAGGGAGAGGATGTAACGACACGGCCGATCGTTTTGAGAGTTGTAGCCCCGTTCCCCCATTTTCTACTTCTTTTGTGTACTACAGCTGTATTATGACTTACCGGGTTAGTCGGTTCGGGTCCGAAGAGATTTCCAAATGAATTGAGACACTTAGTCTTTTATTTGAAAGCTTAAGTTGGAAAAGTTAACCAGATGTTGACTTATGTATAAACGACCTCAGATTTGAATTTTGATGGTTTTGTTAGCTCCGTTAGGTGATTTTGGACTTAGGAGTGCATCTGAATTGTGTTTTGGAGGCCTGTAGTGGAATTAGGCTTGAAATGCCGAAAGTTGGAAATTTGAAAAGTTTGACCGGGAGTGGATTTTATGATATCGGGGCCGGAATGGATTTCCGGAAGTTGGAATAGGTTTGTGGTGTCATTTATGACTTTGTGCAAAATTTAAGGCCAATAAGACGTGATTTAATAGGTTTCGGCGTCAATTGTAGAATTTAGAAATTTCAAAGTTCATTAGGCTTGAATCCATCTATAATTCGTGTTTTTGATTTTGTTTGAGGTGGTTAAAGGATTCGACTAAGTTAGTATAATGTTTTGGGACGTGTTGGTATGTTTGGTTGAGGTACCGAGGGCCTCAGGTGAGTTTCGGGTTGTTAACGGATCATTTTTGGCGTTTGAGTGATAACTGATATCTACTAGTTTTTGTTGTTGCTAGTTTCCTCTTACGCGTTCGCGAGGCAATTCTTGCGTTCGCGGAGTGTACCTGGAGGTTGAGGAGGATTTGTTCTTCACGTTCGCTAAGAAGAGGACGCGTTTGCGAAGGTTTGGGAGTAGAGTGCATCGCGGACGCGAGATGTGGAACGCGTTCGTGAAGAAGAGAATAGGCAATTGGGGACCCCATTCATTTGGTATATGCGTTCGCGGAGGTGCGGTTGCGTTCGCGATGAGAGGGGTCAATAAAGGTTCGCGTTCACGAGTGGTTGGTCGCGTTTACGTAGAAGGGATTTTGGTCAGAGGCAATTTGTGCTTCGCGAACACGAGGGTACATCCGTGTTCGCGAAGGAGGCGTACCTGGGCAGAATAAAAGATTAAAAAACGAGGGATTGAAGTTCATATCACAAAATCGAATTGGGAGCTTAGAGGTAATTTTTGGAGAAATTCTTGTGGGGGTGTTTGAGTTAAGTCATTCATGTCTAACTTTGGTCAAGATCCATGATTATGTATTTAATTCCACCATTTAATTTGTGATTTGGGGTGAAAAATTGGGGAAAAAGAGGAAGTGTTCTTGAGATGGAATTTTGAGGTTTTGAATGGGATTTTGTTATCGGATTTAAGTAAATTTGGTATGGTTATACTCATGAGTGAATGACTTTCGGGTTTTTTGACTTTTTTCGGACTTCGAAACGTGGGCCTAGGGGTCGGGGTCGGGGTCGGGCCAAATTCGGATTTTTGGCTATAATTTAGTACTTTTCTTGTGGAATTGATCCCTTAAGCCTATATTTCTTGTATTGTACTGCTTGTGGCTAGATTCGGAACATTTGGAAACCGATTTGAGAGGCAAAGATATTTTGGAGTAGAGATTTGCTCGGGTTGAGGTAAGTAAAGGTTTCAAACTTGGTTCTGAGGGGTCGAAACCCCAAATTATGTGTTATGTGATTGGTATTGAGGTGATGCACATGCCAAGTGACTAATGCGGGCGTGCACCGTGAGAATTGTGGCCTGGTTGATTCCATGGCACTGTATAGTGACTCTATCTTGCTGATATCCGTATTTTCACCATGTGATAAAGTAATTGAGTTGTCAATCATGCTAGATATTATGTTTAGACTTTATGCCGGTACTGTTGGGACCCATAGTGGTCGTCTCAGGTGTTGGTCCTTTTTGTGGTTTTGTTGCCGCTATCTTTTCTGGTGAGTATTATTTGATGATATATTGGCTTCTTTATGTTTGGTTTCTTCTATCGATAATTTGTCCATTATACTTTGTTCTGTATTTTGTGTTAAGATGTAGTGATTTTTCTTTAATTTTTGGTGGGTTATAAGAAGTTAAGTCAGCTCTATTCATGTGAATCGACGTGCAAAAAACAAAACATTTGTTCAATGAATACACATAAAGAGTGGAATTGGACTAACTAAAATTGAATTAGGATGATTTACAGCTCTTATGTTTAAAAGGCATTTCTATTAGAGCCAGAAATTTTGATGTATAATTGGGTCAAAATTGGGGAAAGAATATATAAGTTTCCTTCTTCCTTCGTAATTGCATATTTTAGAAACTGTTTCACTCTTCCATAACTCTATCCTCTTCTTTCTCTCTGAATTTTGATTTGAGTATTTGGCTCTAGCGATTCTCTATTTTGACGAACATGTAAGTAGTATTTTTTTTAAGGATTTGCGTTTTCATCTTCAAATTCTATACGCGATATTTGTCATGTCATCGCTGACTCTACAAGGTACAGAAACTTCTAATGGCTATTCTGGAATTACTTGTGTCTTTGGCTTTTTTCATTAATTGATTATACAATGCACACTCTCTTTTTAATATTGGTGTCAAATTTGTTGTTCCTGTCCAAATTGCCTCAACGGACTTTCTGTGACCCCCACAGTTAAGAAACCCAAATTTATTGAAAGATATTGTAGATTTCTTTTGTTAACTGATTTTTCACATACATGTATTTGTTGACTATTTTGTGTCGATTTCTTAGCAGTCAATGGTATAAAGCATGTTGCTCAGACTCTTCAGAGATGTTGTTGCGTGCGTGTCAGATCCTTCAAAAGTAGTGTATTTTTATAGAATCCGACACATGTGCGGCAATAGTGCTCGAGAGTCCGTGCAACATAGGTATTAAGAAGAACTCAATGAGAATAGAGAAGGGTTTTGTGAACACAATTATTGAAAGGTTAGTAATGCACTTATGTTCTATCAACTATTTTGGTTACCTTTCAGCTTATTTTTTCCAACATTAGAGCTTGAAAAAATGATTTTTCTTTTCTTTTCGAAAATGCAACAGCAAGGCAGTTTAGCGTAATTTTGGCCTGACTATGTTTGTAATATAATACTTATTTCTTGATGGTGAAGCTTTGAGTTTGGATTTGTTTCCTTCTACTCCTTGTAGACTTGTGATTGAATATAGTTGCTGATGTTGCTGAAATACACAAATAAAAAAACTACAGTTCTACTATGAGTACTTTTGCCACCAGGAGGGGCCATTGCAGGATCTGCTATCAAAATCTGCTTACATCCTCTCTATTGTTTTCCTCCAAAGCATTAGGCCATTAGCAGAGCTCGACAATCCAATCTTTAAGGATGATTACTTCATGTTATGCCAGCAAACCAGAAAATTTCTATAGAGAAAATAAAGTAAGTGTGCTTACGTACTGTTTTCAATGTTCTTATCCATCCAAATTTGTGTACACATAGTGCCTGAAGGTCTTTTTTTCCTCCTCCTCTATGTGGGATCTACCTTTCTTCTATAATTATATCGTTTATCTCTCTATAGGACAATTGCACTAAGCAATTTTCAGAAACTTTTAAGCAGCAGAGTCAAGAGGGAAATAGGCATTTGAAGCTAGCATAGATACACGATCATGAAATATTCCATTCCTGCTCCCTATTTACACTATAACTTTTATAAATTAAAATCCACATCTTCTGCTAATGTTGGTGCCCTTCTGTTTGCTAGAAATAATTATATGTCAATTGATGGTTTTGCTATGCTTCCACATGTCTACAATTGAGATCTTATGCTCCTTCACTTTACTGGGTTGTTGTCAACTTGTGATAGAAATACATCCTTAAAGATGTTACTCTGGTATCATGATATTTATGATTTTTCTTACAAAACCAAGTAATTTCTTTGGAACAAAAGATATGATTATGTTTCCAGTTAGAATGTGCAACTATTTATAAAAAATGGGAAAAAGACATCAATAAGTTGGATCATTTAGATGACACTTGAAAGACCTGGTTATTTTTATCTTTTTGAATTTGACTAACATAAAGTAATATATATGATCAACTCTTTGGGGGAAGGTCCTCTTAAATTTATTATGGAAGTTGGACTACCGTGCAAGATCAAGGGTAGGAGTAGCCTTTGTATTACTGCAGCCAGCAGAGCTAGGAGGGGAAGAAAGTTCGAGTAGCCTTGAGGGCTGTTAACGCACTCAGTGGAATAATCAAAGTTTGGGAGTTGACCAGGTATTCTCTACAACATGAAAACAACTATGATTGTGGGATGCAATGTCCTCTCTCTGATAGGTTTTCTTAAGGACAAGGTCTTATACTAAAGTGCTTTCAGTTATAAAAAGCTCTTTATGTCCTGTTTGGCCAAGTTTCTTCAATCCTAGAAGCATTCTTTTTTGAAAGAAAGTGTCTTTTTTTAAAGTTGAAGTGTATGACCAAGTTTTTGAAAAAAAAAGTGCTTTTGAGGAGAAGCAGAAGCAGTTTTAGAGAAGCAGAAAAAAATAGTTTTTCTCCAAAAATACTTTTTTGAAAGCACTTTTGAGAAATACACTTAGAAGTAGTTTTTAAAAGCTTGGCCAAACACTAATTGCTGCTCAAAAGTGTTTTTTAAATTAATTAGCTAAACACAAACTACTTCTCACCAAAAGTATTTTTAAGAAAAAGTACTTCTCAAAATAAGCTAATTTTTGCAATTTGGCTAAACGGGATACCAATTGTCACGAGATTAATTTCAACAATCACCGTGAGGACAACTAGCTAGCTAAAATGCTACGGTCTAGTTTCAGTCCAAGTGAAGGATCAGCACAAAAACGTGCTAACGATGGCAGTACTTCTTACACACAAGTGCTGGAAAGAAAATGAATCAAAGGCACACAAAAGGTTTTGGAGGCCAAGGCCAATTTTCAGATTATATTCAAGAGAAAGGGAATTTACAAGTAATGAGATGCCTATTTGCTGTGTTTGTACAAGTATTTATAGGCTTATTTATCCAGACATGGCTGGAAATACAAGAAAGGTAAACTAAAGCTGCTGCCACGCATGGCGTGCAGCAATGATTTCAGCCAGACATGCTGCAAAAGCTGTCAGACGAGCTGGGAAGCAATCATTCTGGCCAGGCATGCTGCAAAAGCTGTCAGGCATGCTGCAAGGGCTGCCGGGCATGCTGAAAAGGCTGCCAGGCATGCTGCAAGGGTGATCATTGCTGGTTTTTGAATTTGTCTAGCCATGACATATTTGAATTTTGGGGCAGCTACGACGGGAAAATTCGGGAAGGATCAGGCGGGTCGGCACACTCTCCCCCACTTGAATTGGCGACGACCACGGCACCACAGAGATTCAAGTAGTCACGAATCTGATCTTTGTATTGCTAAAGATCTTCATATTTCTCCCATGTTGCTTCTTCGGCCGGCTGTCCCTTCCAATGCACCAGAAATTGGATGCTCGAATTGGCCCAACCTTTGCCTCGGACCAATTGATGGTCGACAATCTCTTCGATTTTCTTGTTGAGGGCAGAAGGAGGGATGAATATGTGGGCGCGGCTGGACTGCCCTCTTTCGGCGTCTTCCTTGTCTTCGTGATAAGGCTTAAGCTAAGAAGCATGAAAGACGGGATGGATTTTCAAGTGGCCAGGCATGTTCAGCTTGAAAGAGATCTTGCCAACCTTGGAAATAATTTGAAACGGCCCCTCATGAATGCACTAGCCACCACTCAGTTAGGCATTTATACCCGTTCAGCCTAAACATAGTTACTTTCAGGTTTAAAAGCTCCAAGTTTTGTTGTTAGAGAAAGGACTGCCTAAAGTTCCTGCTTGCTCTTAAATAGTTGCAACACCATCCACATGGGAAGTTTAAATACCAAGTAATTCTAAAAAGTTGCAGTGCGTTGGTTACAAAAAGATAAAAGCATGTAAAGAGTACGTCTTTACTTATTTGAGATGAAGATTTTTGGTTGAATCAAGAAGCATCTCCATTCAATAGTTAAAAAAACAGTTTCTCATTGTAGTCAGGATCAGTTACTTTGAGGATAATCGAGACATACAAGGTAATTAACCAAATAAGCGAAGTGGTAAGAACTAGCAACTTCGAGAAATTGTTTTAACATGCCTCATGGAATTAACCCTTTGGAGACCCTGTTGTTGAATTTGCTTCTAGAAAATTATTAATTCCTTATGTGATTTATCTCTACAAGAATTTAACTTTATTAGCAGATTCTAAACATCTAAAGTGCGAACCTGGGCCTATGACTTGGTATAAATATTATTCTAAGCTATTAAAGTATTATTCTCTTCACACATCAATCCAGGTAGCAGCTGTGGTGATTCTTTCTTTCCACTGAAAATATAACAACAAGATGTGATGCTCGAGATTATGATGCTAAGAAAATGCTCTAGGTTCTATTGCATCATATAATATTCAAGCCTTAAAATTTGTTGACATTACTATCAAGGAAAAAAAACTTGGACTTCCATTAGAGTGAATACATTTTTAGTTGGCAATGAACATAGTGTTGCATACATTTTTTTATTTATTATCTCCTTGTGCGACATTTCTTAAACTTGGGATACACGATGCAATAATGGATGACCTCTTTTACCAAATGAGGACATTGCTGCTGTTTATCCTTCAAAATATCTACACTCAACCAATAAAGCATTGCCGTGTGAGATCCACACAATTTAAAATCAAGGCCAAGAGTGTAGAAATAATAAATTGTATGCTAACACGGTTGTTGTTTTGCAGGATAAGCATATTGATTATGAGGAAGCTGTAACAACAATGAGAAGGGAATATAGAATTGACAACCAGAGTAAGAATTAAAAGAGAGAACCTAACTAAATTAGTAATGACCAAGACTACACTGCTGTTTAAATTGTTAGTTTCAATATAAGGCACTTGAACAACTTTATTTATAATATGCTTTTTCCTTCACCATTATTTATCTCTCTAATATTTTTTGGATAATATATTGCTTATATATCTAATGCAATTATTGGTTATGCTTTTAGGTAGTATGGAGGATTGACACATTCTCAATATGTTTTGCTTAGTTAGATCCTAAGTTTGAGAGCTTTTCTGTACGTAGCCTCTCAGGAATCCATAAGCCGTGCAATTAGGATCGAGTATGATAGACTAAAGTGATTTTAATCTTGGTAAAGGGTGTTATGACTTGAAGTACTTGATAAAATATTATTTCTATGAATGTTTCTTGGCTAATACATGGCATATATCTTCTTCAACCTGAGAACACTGTTATACTTTTATGATCTGTCTGTATTTACAATATCCATTAGTGTCTTACCCCCTTTCGCAAACATATCGAGGTACATAGGTACATGCAAATATCATATTTATATAAATATTTATCCTGTTTTGATCTTCTAAAGTTATTGAGCCACACAATGAGGTATAAAAAAAGCTAGCTAGCTCGGTGTACAAAACATCTCACATTCACGCTGTACTTAGAGCTATAAATAATTACTGTTAACGGGGTAGAAGCATTTAACAGTTTTTTTTGTAGTAGCAAGTACTTTTAAGAGTTTTATCTAGATATCCTACCTCTTAAAGAAGTTGAATATTTTTTTATGGGCATAGTGGAGATTCTGGTGCAACTTGCTTTATTGTAGCACTCATTAACACAATTATTCCAGCCTCATGCTAGCAGTAAATAGTATCCTGGAAGTTTGCACATTAATTTTTCCTTGTTTTCATTCTCATTCCATCAATCATATCCTCGAAAGACTTGGATAGAGAAAATCATATCAGCAGACCACATAAATTATGCTAGAAATATTTGTTACAAATCTTAGGACCTAGACGTCGGATAAGTTTTGTTTAATGGTCACATTTTTGATTATTTGTGCAGGTTTTGATAAGCCTATCACTTGAGTCATATTCTGAATGTATACGGTCAAAATCGGGAAGTCTGATTTTGAGTCGATAGGCTTTAAATCATATTCAGTCTGATTTAGAACCTGCATTATAATTGTTGTTATTGACTTCTCATAGGTTGGTTATTCTGTTATTGATGTGTTAGAGTCGATAGACTTGAAATCGAATGGTTGTAGTGAGAGTTCAGTCATTTAGTGTTTAAAGATAGCCTTATAATGGGAAAAGTCAACTGAAAATTGACTTATTGGGAAACGACCTTGGAATGCGGATTTTATGGCTCAGATAGCTTCGTTAGGTGATTTGGGACTTAGGAGTGTGTTCGGAATATTTTTGTGATGTCCGGTATAGAATTAGGCTTGAATTGGCGAAAGTTAGTTTTTGGCGATTTCTGGTTGGCAGTGGAAAATAGGCTATCGGGGTGGGAATAGAATTCCGACAGTTGGAATAGGTTCGTAATGTCATTTTGGATATGTCTGCAAAATTTCACGTCAATCAGAGTTGTTTTGGATAATTTTGGCATCGTTGGTGAATTTTAGAAATTTCAAAGTTCTTAGACTTGAATCCGATGTAAATTTAGTGTTTTGATGGTAGTTTTGGTGTTTCGAGAGTGCAACTAAGTTTGATTGATGTTATGGGATATGTTGGTAGGCTTGGTTGGGCTCCCGAGGGGCTCGAGATTGATTTCGGTTGGTTAACCGGCACTTTTGGACTTAGAGAATTGTTGGTTTTCTAGTTTTTGTGCAGTAAGGATCTGTGCATCGCGATCGCATGGCAAGCGCTGCGATCGCGAAGAACACTCTGAGGGCTAGGCAAAATTGTGCATCGCGATCGCGTGAATCGGGGTGCGATCGCGTAGGTTTGGAAGAAGGTGAAGTGCGATCGCGTGGGCTAGGTCACGATCGCGTAGGGTCATGACAGGCGCGTGGGGGTGAGGTCAATTGGTCTTCGCGATCGCGTGCTTCTGGTTGCAATCGCGTGGGGTTGAGCTGCTGTGAACCGCGGTTGCGTGGCTTATGCCACGATCGCAATGAGTAAAGTGGGGGCCAGGGAATTTTGTTCTTCGCGATCACGTGAGGACTTCCGCGATCGTAGTGAAGAAATCACTGGGCAGTATATAATTAAACCCTTCGCGACTTAAACCCTTTTTACACCATTTTTGTACAGATAGAGAGCTTTGGGGGAGATTTTTGAAGAGGGAAATCAGTGTTCTTCATAGAGGTAAGTATTTTGATCATTAAAACTCGTTTATGGGTGATTATAGACCATAATCTGAGCACTTAATTCATGAAAATCAGTAGAATAAGGTGGGTTTAGGGCTTGAGATTTTTATACCTTTAGGGATTGATTTGAGGGGTCAAACGAACTCCGATTTTAGCATTCTTTATATGCACGGACTCGTGAGATGATGAAGAATAGTTTTGTGTAAAAATTTCTGAGTTTCGGGGCGCGGGCCTGGGGGTCGAGTTTGACCAATTTCGAGATTTTCGAGCATTTATGATACATTCCGATTGGGATTAGTTCCTTAACATATTATAATGATATACATCTGATTGTTGGTAGATTTGGAGCACTCGGAGGCCGAATTGAGAGGCAAGGGCACTGCAGAGTAGTATATTAGCCAGTTTTGAGGTAAGTAACGCTTCCAAACATGGAACTGAGGGATCGAAACCCCAAACTAATTGATATTTGATATTAATTAAGGTGACGCACTTGCCAAGTGACGGGCATGCGAGCGTACACCGAATATTTGTAGCCTGGCTCATCCCATGGCACTGTCTAATGGTTACCTCAGGTTGATATTTGTATTGTGAAGGTTGCAATTAGCTTGAACGCAATAGAAATCATGCTAAGTATATATGTTAAGGTTTCACGCCGATATGTTCAGACCGGAATGGTCGATTATTGATGTCTCTATTTATGATTATTGTTATCATGTACTCAGTCCTGTTATAGTATATGTTTCATGCCTCAGTCTCGTAAGTTGCTAGTTTATTCAATATTATCATTGGTTTGGGATGATTTTCCTATGTTAGAGCATTGTGAGTGAGACTGGAAGGTACTAACTGAGTGAGGCTTGAAGCCTGGTTTTGAGACAGTTATGAGGTCGGACTGCACACCGCAGGGACCCTGGAATCATGCCTTCGTTGTCTTGATATAGCGCTTGGGCTTATAGGAGCCCCTCCGGAGTCTTTACACCCCAGTGAGCGCACAAATATTGAGGGATGGATCTTCCCTGGACATGAATCTTGTCCGAGTATTATGTTCCGGAGATGGACCTTCTCCGTCGAGCTTATGTTCCGGAGATGGATATTCTACGTGGGGCTGGATCGGCCTTTTTCCTCAATACTAGGTCACTGTGTCACTTGTGTTTAGGTAATATCCGGGATGGATTTTTCCTGGGCCGGAAGGCCGTATTCTAGTACTGAGTGGACTAACTTCTGAGAGTTTGTTTTACTGAGTACACATAATTCTTGATTTCATGTGAATTCATGCTGATATGCAGGGCTACGGACATATATTGATGCATCTTGTTTATTTTATGATATATTACTGTCTTGTCCAAGTTATATACTGTAGTTCGAATTATCGGAGGTTTGGTCCGTCACTACCTCTCAGCTCGTAGTTTGGTTTTGTTACTACTGAGTTGGTGTACTCACGTTACCCCCTGCACCTTGTGTGCAGATCCAGGTACAACGGGATTCAGCTCTGGTTAGTGAGTAGCAACAACTTTCATCAGAGTTGACGAGGTAGCAGCTGGCGACCGTGATCTCGTCTTCTCTTCCTTTTCTACCTGCCGTATTTATTTTTAGACTATGTTGGTAATTTCGTTTTGGTTGTATTGAGTACTAGCGGCTCATGACTGTGTGACACTGGATTCGGGGTTTGTAGGATTTGGGTTTTGATTTTCATAAAATGGTTTCCAAATTCTGATTTATTATTATTATTATTATCCACAGACTTGTTAAGAAGGATATTTTATTGGTAATTTCATTTAGCTTAGATAAAATGGGTGTCTTGCCTGGTTCCACGACAGGAACCATCACGACTCCAGAATTGGGTCGTGATAAGTTGGTATCAGAGCCCGAGGTTAAATAGGTCTCACCAGTCATGAGCAGGTTTAGTAAAGTTTTGCGGATCGGTACAGAGACGTCTGTACTTATCTTCGAGAGGCTACGAAAACCCTTAGGAAAGTCCCACATCTTTGAATTCTATCGTGCGACTCTGTTGAACTATGAAACTAAACTTCTGTTGTTTTAATTCTCTCACAGATGGTGAGTACTCGTGCTACCGATAGTGGTGTCCAGACACCAGCAGGACCAGCCCGAGGTCGAGGCCGTGGTAGAGGGTGGGGTGCAGCCCGCACAACAGCCGAGGCAATACTTGTGGACCCTCCTATTGCCCAGGATCAGGTCCTCGCAACTGAGATTCCAGCGGGGCAGACTCAGGCACCAGCAGTGCCCATTGTGATTTCGGGTCTTCAGGAGACCCTAGCCCAGATTTTGACGGTATACACCAGCTTGGCAGATGCCGTCGCTATGTCCACTACTGCTACTACTTCTCAGGCCGGGGGAGGCATCCAGACTCCAGCTTCCCGGACAACTGAGAAGGTCACCTAGGGACTTCAGACACCTGGGGCAGCCCCAGTGCAGCAGATTGCTTCGGTACAGGATTATGTGGTCCCAGCTTTAGCTGATGATGAGCAGCGTAGGTTGGAGAAGTTGAACAGACTCCAGCCACTGACTTTTAGTGGTACAGAGGGCGAGGATGCCCAGGCCTTCTTATACAAGTGTCAGAGGATACTACGTACCACAGGGATATTAGAATCCGGTGGGGTTCCATTCACTACATTCCAGTTTTCAGGAGCTGTACTTGCTTGGTGGGAGGCCTATGAGAGGTGTAGACCCGCTGATGTAGTGCCCCTTACATGGCACCAGTTCTCCATTCTCTTTCTGGAGAAGTATATACCACAGTCTCGCAGAGAGGAGCTGCGCAGAGAGTTCGAGCAGTTGCGTCAGGGAGACATGACCGTGACTCAGTATGAGATGAGGTTCTCTGAGTTAGCCTCTCATGCCATCTGTCTAGTTCCCACAGAGAGAGGATTCAAATATTTGTTGATGATCTCACTTATCAGCTACGGATTTTTCTGACCAGGGAGAGGGTATCCGGTGCTTCTTTTGAGGAGGTAGTTGACGTAGCCAGGGAGATTGAGTCAGTGCGCCACCAGGAGCGTGTTGAGAGAGAGGCCAAGAGGCCTCGAGGTTCTGGTAGTTATAGCGGTGATCACTCAGGAGGTCAGTCTCAGCACATTAGAGGCAGACCATTCAGGCCTCCTCAGCCATCTCGTCCAGTTTACAGTGGTGCTTCATCAGGACACGGTCCCCGTAGCTCTCATCCGGGTCGTTCCACATTTAGTGAACTTCCAGCCTAGAGCTCATCCCGGCCACCATCAGTTCAGGGTTCCTCAGCACATGATTCTTCTAGCAGCTACTCTGGTTCAGGGGTTTCCTTCAGTCCCCACCGTCATTTGCTGAGAGGGGTTGCTTCGAGTGTTGGGATCCAGGTCGCATAAAGAGGTATTGTCCATGCCTTTCTGGTAGTTCATTTCAGCACAGGAGCCCCTCCATCTTCAACACCAGTTTCTACACCACCCGCTCAGGCAGCCAGGGGTGGAGGTCAGTCAGTCAGAGGCCGCTCAAGAAGGAGAGGTCGGTCAGGTGGAGGGCATGCCCATTTCTATGCACTTCCGGGCAGACCAGATGCCATAGCTTCAGATGCAATAATTACAGGTATTATCTCAGTCTGTCACCGGGATGCTGCAGTATCATTTGATCCTGGTTCTACGTATTCATATGTTTCTTCATACTTTGCACATTTCTTGGATACGCCCCGTGAGTCTTTGTTTTCAGCTGTTCATATGTCGACTCCGGTGGGGATACTGTTGTGGTAGACCGGGTGTACCGATCTTGTATTATATCTATTGGGGAGCCGGGAGACCCGGGAAGATCTATTATTCCTTAGCATGGTTGACTTCAATGTGATTTTGGGCATGGATTGGCTATCTCCATGCCATGCGGTTCTTGACTCTCACGCCAAGACCGTGACCTTAGCTATGCCCGGATTGCCGAGGATTGAGTGGAGAGATTCGGTGCAGTATGTGCCTAGTAGGGTGATTTCCTTTCTGAAGGCTCAGCGTATGATTGGGAAGGGGTGTGAGTCTTATCTGGCCTTTGTGAGGGATGTTAGTAGTGAGACTCCTTCAATTGATTATGTTCCTATGGTCCGTGAGTTCCCGGACGTCTTCCCAGCAGACCTGCCAGGCATGCCACCTGACAGGGACATTGATTTTGGTATTGACTTATTGCCAGATACCCAGCCTATCTCTATCCCCCCTTACCACATGGCCCCAACAGAGTTGAAGGAATTGAAGGAACAACTTTAGGAACTCCTAGATAAGGGGTTCATTTGTCCTAGTGTATCGCCTTGGGGTGCACCGGTGTTGTTCGTAAAGAAGAAGGATGGATCCATGTGTATGTGCATTGACTATAGGCAGCTGAATAAGGTTACGGTGAAGAACCGGTATCCTTTGCCTCGTATTGATGACTTGTTTGATCAGCTTCAGGGAGCTAGGGTGTTCTTCAATATCGACTTGAGGTCTGGGTACCATCAGCTAAAGATTCAGGATTCTGATATTTCGAGGACTGCTTTCAGGACCAGATATAGCCACTATGAGTTTCTGGTTATGTCTTTTAGGCTGACCAATTCCCCAGCCGCGTTCATGCATTTGATGAAAAACGTGTTTTAGCCTTACCTTGATTCATTTGTTATTGTGTTCATTGATGACATCCTAGTGTACTCTCGTAGCTATGAGGAGCACGCTCATCATTTGAGGTTTGTGTTGCAGAGATTGAGGGAGGAGAAGCTTTATGCGAAGTTCTCCAAATTTGAGTTTTGGCTTGGTTCAATAGCTTTCGTGGGTCACTTGGTGTCTAGTGAGGGTATTCAGGTTGACCCGAAGAAGATAGAGGCAGTGCAGGGTTGGCCCAGACCGTCCTCAACTACGGAGATTAGGAGTTTCCTGGGTTTGGCGGGTTATTACCGTCGCTTTGTGGAGGGATTTTCTTCTATTGCTTCACCTTTGCCCAGATTGACCCAGAAGGGTGGTCCATTCAGATGGTCTGATGAGTGCGAGGAGAGCTTTCAGAAGCTCAAGTCAGCATTGACTAC